>JAPFBL010000920.1:0-60196 GCA_026182355.1 Hermatobates lingyangjiaoensis | reverse complement strand
GTACTAGGGTAAATTGACATTACAAAGTATACCCACAAAAAAGTTCTTTTATTTAAACTAGGCGTCTTAAACACATTGTGTTCATTGTCAGATAAACTTTTAATAGGAGTGAAGAACAGCCGACGTTGTTTGTCCTCCACTCCTTCTATTGGAAGTTTACCTGACGATGAAAACAAAGTGTTTGAAACGCGTTACAAATAAAGAAACTTCTTTTGTTGTGGAGACCGTGTAATGTCCATCAACCCCAGTATGAGTAAATACCAAACAATTATGGATTGCACAACCAATGAGAGTAGATCACAGAAAAGTGCAGAGGAATCAACAGTGTAACTTACTTGTATAGCATGCTATATCATCAGAAGGAAATGAGCAGCTCAAATATCCAGAAGAATTATCAACATGTAAACTGATACCAATCACTTTTACTCCTGATGACGACGAAAATGTATATATAAGTTGTAAAAATGATACAGAATGGACAGAAATGGTTCAAAATTAGTAAAGTAACAGAGAGAGAAAAATATACACTTTGAGTCTCTGGTTTTTGGTTTTAACAGTCATCAGGAAAGCAGAGAAAGAGAGAGAGAGAGAGAGAGAGAGAGAGAGAGAGAGAGAGAGAGAGAGAGAGAGAGAGAAGGAGAGACGACCAAACGCATGGTTCAGCAACGGTTAGAAACAAATCAATATATATATATATATATATATATATATATATATAGATGTGTTATTTAATCGGGATTCGGTCAATTTTCCAGAATAAAAAATCAAACTCTTTTTGCCGACGCTTCGGTTTTATTTAAAACCTTTTTCATTGATAGAAGTAAAAATTTTTTAATAAGAAAATTACATTTACATTATCTCAAGGAACAAACAATATTTACTAGTCAAAAGTTTCAACTTGACTGTTTCATTCTAATGATCAAATTATAAATGAAATTATTAAATCAAATTATTAATATGAAGTTATGGTTGTTTCAAGACAATGAAAATAACAAATGAAATTCAAATTTTCAACTGTAAAATTACATACAATATTTGAAATTTAAATTGATATAACAAAATATATCTTTGCTTTAAGATGGCATTTTATCATTTTTTTTTATTAACTTTATGAGTTATAATAAGCATTTTGCAAATAAATAATTCATTCTAATAATAACTATAAATATGTATAAATTTATAAATATATATATATAATAATGGCAATCTTTTTACGGATAATTCTAAGAAGAGTAATAAAAATAATTTAGACTTTTTCCTATTAATCATAATAAATAATGATTCTCATATACGACTAACGCTTCTTTGAAAAAAAATTTTTAAATGTTTAATAATAATTGTAAAATCTCTGATTAATCATTATGTTAAATCATATTATTATATTAATCCGTCATACCTCCAGAATCGTTGCAGCCGCTGACCGGTTTCAGGCATAGTGGGAAGTAGGACTCCTACCTGAAGATGCATTTCTTGCAAACCGGTCGGACGTCCACAACTACTCACGATGTAAAAGGAATTTATATAATATTATGATGATTACTACCCTCTGTGGCACTAACAAAAAGCATGTCTTATGATAAATTCTTATTTTTTTTTATAGTAAAAATTCTAGTACTCAAAAATCAAATTTTGTCAATTTTAATTACTGTAATTTGGTTAACGTTACTATGTTTTAATCTTAAACTAAGTTTTGAAATGTTTTATATCAACACTAACGAATTTACTGCAGTTTAATCATTAGAAGAATACCTTTGGTGTACTCACCTTCCAAAAGCGGTGGTGGTTTAAGAAAAAGAATTACTATTTCTTTCTTGATCATACAAGAAGCTTAATTTAGTCTAGTCGAAGGTTCTGTCCGGTTAACATTGTTGTTCCTTTAAATAATGTAAATTTCATTTCTTAGTTAAAAAATTCTTACTTCTGCCTATGAAAAAGGTTTTAAATAAAACCGAAACGTTGGCAACGAGAGTTTAATTTTTTATCCTGGAAAATTGACCAAACCCCGATTAGAGAACACACCTATATATATTGATAAATAATAATAATAATTGTTAAATATTTGTGTATATATATATATATATATACACATATATATACAAAACAAGATTCCACATAAACTCGTGAAATATCAATCAATGATCAAACCACAATATGAAAAGTGATAAAAGACTAAGATCTTTCAACCGCAACAAGGTTTCTTCGTCAGAGTCAAAAACCCAACTGATCTTAGTCTTTTTTTTGCATACTACCGCAAGGAGACGTCAGACACTCTGGTAACTGAGTACGTCATTTGTGATGGAGTTGTGGTGACTGTGTGGTTCCAATCTCAAGGTTGGCTAAACACTACAGTGATTCACTAAGTTATCTTATGTCTCAAGAGTAATTTTTAAATCTGTTAGAGTTACTATAATCTAACTATTATTATAATTTTAGTACTACTAGTACTAAAATGGAACGTACGGGCCAGGTTAGCTCAGTGGTTAATGTACTCGCCTCTGGGCTGGCAGTCCGAGTTTCGATCCCCACCTGGTCCTGGATTTATTTATGCGGGAGGTGAATAAATCTGATTTTATATCGTCCCTCGGAGAGGACGTAAAGCCGTTGTTCCCAAACCTGTACGATATCAGGTACCCGTTAATGATCCCTATTCGAAATGCACTTGAATTATGCAAAATTTAGAACTTCCAATGTAGGTTGTGTAGAATCACAGATAAAACAAAAAGCCAGTTAACGGCTGACGTTATTCCTCGGTAGGGGATTGGTTTAAACAATAAAAAAAAAATGGATCGTACAGGGCTGTAAATGGAAAAATTTGTTATCTTCATGCTTATTAGATCAGATTTCTTTAAAATTTCTCATTTCAATTCATAACATCGGAATGATAATCAGGTTTATCAAGATATTAAGCACTACCAGAAATAATAATCTGGAAAAGTTTCTAAATTTCAAAATACCATCGACTGGTTCAAAAACGTAATATTCAAGAATAATATCGGTTAATTAAAGATTTTTTTTCTGTTGAATTGGAGCAGTTAACGAGAAATATGTATTTCCTTATTGTCGACTGCATGATGGAATCGCTAGTAATTAGACCGGAACTTTAGGAATCAACCAAGTGAAGATGCCGTAAGAGAGCATGTTGTGAATCCAACTAAGAAAGCTGTATATGGACATTAGTTCGAATGCTTCAGAAAATGATCAGTATATCAATGACTTGCTGTATCACAAACCTTTTTAGTAAAGAAGTACTTAACACCCAAATAGTTATATGCTCTTGTGCTTACTTTCTATGGACTAAGAGTTTCTTTAACGATGGCCTACTTGATCAAAAGCAGTTATAATATACAGTATCATGCATACTGTACTTGTACAGCCATCAAAATATAAATACAACAGCTCGTTAACTAATACTATAGTATAGTACAAATATAAATTACTGGCCATAAAACTTAATATACTAGAACTGGAGTTCTTTACACTGAACTTTATTGCAAGTGAACTCATTATAACAAAATAAATTGCCAACATAAAACCATAGAATCATGTGATTGTAAACATGATCTAATCCCTCCCCCCTCCCGAAAGCTTAAACTGTCACTTCCTGTAGCCCATTCCAACTTTAATCAAATTTTCATTTCACTATTATATATATTTTTGTACTTATTATATTTCTTAATTTTATTGCAGAATCTTCCACATTGAATTATTACATACATCAATTATACTTCTGTAAAATAATTTTCATTTATATATAATAATACAATTTTTTTTACATAACATGTTGTTAAGTTAATACCATCCAATGATTATAATATAAAGTTCACACATATACAATATTATATTTTTTTTTGTTTAAATAAACATGTTTGCCTTTTTTAGTGAATTTCATAGAATAACAATAATATAAAATTGACTCAGATAATGTATACAAGAGGTGTCTTACGATTAAAAAATGTTTAACTTCAAAATTGCACACAAATTTTACAAATTCTTTAGAATTTTTGTGGTAAATGAGGATAATAATTGACTCCTGCGTAAAAGAAGGATAAACTTTTTTTTTATTATCTTCTTCAATTGTGAAATAAATAGTAAATTGTGTAATAACAATAAAATATATCGTTATATGATGACTTTTTAGCTGATGTCTAGGACAACCCAGTAAAAGTTATGATATACAAAAAATTGATACTAAATTCATTAACGTGCAATCTGTTATAGTGTGGTATTTACTCATGATCGGGATTTTCAAAAATTACGTCTCCACACAAAAAAGAGTTTTATATCGAAACTAATAACGCGTTTCGAACACGTAGTGTTCTTCTTGGGGTAGTAATGGAGTGATTAAGCGCCTCTAATAGCCTCTAACACTCAACTCCGACTTTCGGCCTTCACGAGGCTACCCTGTTAACCTGCTATATGCAGGGACAAACGAAAGAGGAGGAGTAAGTGATCAGGGGCTGGGCCTGACCACCTTCGTTTCACATCCTTCCTAATCCCTAAATCCCCTCCTTTTATCACAGCTCCAATCTAAGGTGTTATGCGATCCGTGCCGAAAGATGGATTATACAGGGGTTACTGTATTATGAACGGAGCCTCAAGGGTACCTGGCAACCCCCTTGAGTAAATAGCCTTACTTTGGTATGCGGTGCTCTACCGGAGAGGACAAAATGCCACCCATATAGATACTCATTCTTAAATTTGAGCCCAATATCAAAAACTGCAAAACATAGAAGTACTCCAGATCTAATGACAGTTATGGACTATAGCAATATTGATATTTTAAACTATTGTATAATTTATAAAAATATTTTGGAATATTATGTATCTCTGAATTATTGTAAAATACCCGTCAAGACTTGTACGTCTCCTAGAGTATTATATATTTACTGTAATTAGTTTACTAAGAATGGTTCATTTCTGTTTGTAGCACTCTCTTAAAAATGGGCACATCTCCTAGTAATAATTTATACCAATGCTTTTATTTATATTTCTATACTGTCAAATATTGACATTTGTTGTTATTTTGACAGGTTGTAAAGCCAAATATTTATATAATCTTATTTAACCAATTTATTTAAATTTTGCAACAAACATCTTAAATGAAGCATTCTTGGTATTAAAGAAGCTAGTGGTATGATGGCTTTTAAAGTTGGTTTTCAAGACCTGTTCAACTGGCTTGAGGCTGCCTTGCAAGGAAGTGCTGGCGACCGTTAGAACGGTAAAGAAGTCAAGTCGCGGCAGCTCTTGTTTGACGTTTGAGCATTCCACGGGGCTCATTGCCAGGCTTCTCATTAACAAAACAATCTCACAACATCAATGATTTCAACAATCAACATGTTCACACAATGATTACATCTTTTTTTTTAGTGTTCATGTTATTAAGTTAGCTTTGTTTTACTTCACTTATGAGAAGACCCATTGAAAATGAACAGATTATATATTTTTTTTCGCTAGTTTCTTGATTAACTCACTTTTCACTCTCTCAATTCTCTATTCCTCCTCTATTCGTCCCTTTCTCTTCTTTATCCTAATTCTCTTCTTTCTTCTTCTCTCTTACTGTCCCCTCAGCCTTTTTCTCTCTATTTTTATCAGATACTCTCTCAATTCTCTATTCCTCCTCTATTCATCCCTTTCTCTTCTTTATCCTAATTCTCTTCTTTCTTCTTCTCTCTTACTGTCCCCTCAGCCTTTTTCTCTGTCTTTTTATCAGATACTCTCTCAATTCTCTATTCCTCCTCTATTCGTCCCTTTCTCTTCTTTATCCTAATTCTCTTCTTTCTTTTTCTCTCTTACTGTCCCCTCAGCCTTTTTCTCTCTATTTTTATCAGATACTCTCTCAATTCTCTATTTCTCTCCTATTCTTCCCTTTCTCTTTTCTATCTACCCTAACTCTCTTTTTTTCTCTCTCCTTTTATCAGACACTCTCTCCCATTCTCTCTTCTCTCCTCCTCACTCTCACTACTCCTTCTTTTCTTTCTTCATCCTTCTCCTTTACCTATCCTATCCCCCCCCCCCCATTTCATCTTCCTCCTCCACTTCAATCTCAAAAAATAAGACGAAACGTCGTCTTGAGGTGTTTTTTAATGAATTGATTGCTGCTGGACCAAACTTCGATAAAGCAAGATAGTAGATATATGTATATATATATATGATCAAACCACAATAAGAAATGGGAAAACAAGACTAAGATCTTTCAACCGTAACAAGCGGTCTTCGTCAGAGTCAAAAACCCAACTGAACACTAGATGCAGAAAACATCTGGTGAGGATTTGAGAAGAGTGGGAGGGAAGAGTGGTATTTTAAAAGGGTGAAAGCACAGGAAAGGACTAATGTCCAGAAAGGGATGTTTGGGGAAACAAAGTGTTCTAGTGTTCAGTTGGGTTTTTGACTCTGACGAAGACCGCTTGTTACGGTTGAAAGATCTTAGTCTTGTTTTCCCATTTCTTATTGTGGTTTGATCATTGATTGTTGTTTCACGTGTTTATGTGAAATCTTTTTATATATATATTTAAATATGTATATATATACATATAAATATGTATACATATAAAAGGAACTCTTTTCATAGTATTTAATTCATATATTATATCAGAGTTATTGTTGATTATTAATTTATATATATATATATATATATATATAAAGATTTCACATAAACCCGTGAAATAACAATCAATGATCAAACCACAATATGTAATGCGAAAACAAGACTAAGATCTTTCAACGATAACAAGCGGTCTTCGTCAGAGTCAAAAACCCAAACCCATATTAAAAACAATGTTGATCTAATTACAAAACTAATTAGAAAGCGTCAACATCATTAAAAATTATAGATTGATTAGTTTTGATGTGAAGTCCCTTTTTACCAATGTCGATGTAACTCACTTGTGTTTTTGACTCTGACGAAGACCGTTTGTTACAGTTGAAAGATCTTAGTCTTGTTTTCCCCTTTTCTTATTGTGGTTTGATCATATATATATATATATATATATATATATATACGTTTCACGATGAATCACAAACACAGAACTAAGGAACAAACACACTTACTGTCTCTAATTTTCGGTCGAACCATCATCAGGAGAGGTGAGAAAGTGACACCAAGCGCACTTGTGAAGCGACGGTTGGAGACTCCAGTTGGGTCTCGGACTAAGTTCCGAGACAAGTTCTAACTCTGGACAAGTTCGAGTTTCAGAACTTGTTTCTTAGTTCTATGTTTGTAATTCATCGTGAAACGTTTGTTGTCCTTTTGGATCGTTTTCCTGTTTACAATATATATATATAGATATATATATATATACTATCTTCTCTAATTTGTGGTGAGTTACCTGAATATATATATATATATAAACACTAATAACTTCTCGACCGTGTGACAGATATACAACTAAAAAATGATTGATCGGGATGCGGTCAGTTTCTAGAGTTAGAAGTCAGTTTAAGACTTAGAAACCGCATCCCGATCAATCATTTTTTAGTATATATATATATATATATATATATATATATATATATATATATATATTTGTTAAGCTCTGACGCCTTATAGCTTTTAGTCATTTGGATTTCAGTACTCAGTTGTAATTACTAATATATATATATACATTAGTAATTATAACTAATTACTGAAGTTCAAATAAGGAACAGCCATGAGCCGTCAGATCTTAAGTCACGTGAAAGTAAATTGACAGTCTGGTGTGTTGAAGGCCTCATCTCATTAGAACTCAATTATCATATCCCTAATTGATTACCAAATGTCCCTTCAAGTAATTTCATTGAGCAATCAGAGATGATTACCTCATTATCCTTGTCTTTTGCCTAGACAAGCTTTGCTATTCATTATCTTCCATGGTAACTAATTTATGTGGAAGATAACATTTTAATGTTTTAAAAATGAAATTCATATGTAGCATCCTCAGTATAAAAGGAAATTAGAAAAAAAATTAACAATTGGCTTAATTAATTTTAATTAGTTTAATTATTAGAACCTCTAATAATAATAAAAACAACTTCTAATGAGTGAACGTGAAATAATGGTGTGAAAATTGTTGTTTGAGGTGTTACAGGTTTTTTGTTTAATGTATTATAAATATATATTTGAATAAATTATAATTATTTAACAATTAAAGTGCAAGCCAGTCTATATATTTGTAAGTAAGGTATATTTGAAAATATCGAAAGAGTATGTACAAATACTTTGTATCGGTCGGTAGACGCTTTCACGTCTTCACTCCTGCGTTTTCTCTTCTTATTCTTTTTCTATTCTCCTAAAGACGGCAAGAAAGTCTAAATGATTACGAATTGTGAGTGTTAGTCTGTTTTTTTGTGTTTTCTAGTCGAAAATTAAATTATATATATATAATTTATATTATATATATATATTAAAGTAGACGGCAGCTTCCGCATTTACGACTTTTTTGCTCGTTTTCTCTAGTTTTCTTACTAGTTTTTTCTGGTAGGGAGTGATTTCATGGAGGAGTTGTCCCAGAGACATCAAAGAAATAATCTTTTAGCTTAATCAATAATATTATATTTTTTACACTTACAAGCTTTCGATTTTTTCATAAATCATCTTCAGGTATATATCATTATTAAACAGATTAAATTCACAGAATAAAATTTTTCTAAATGTTAAACAGACATTAAAAGGAATAAAAATTTAGATGTTAATAGAACTAAATGAACTTTGTGAAAAAACAAAACAAGTCCACTGTGACAAGTGTAAGGTTACAACTTGTCATTCACATTTCCTGGGGGTCCTGTCAATGTAGGCTTATTAAGTTTATAAGAACTATCGAAGTTCTTACAACTTGGTATTATGCTTATACAATTGGCCTGAATGTTCATAGAAGGTTGGACGTCCTTGATGTATAAGGCCTCGAGGATATGAAGGCGGCTGGTATTATTTTCTATTCTTAAACTTGTTGTTCCTTTTTCTAACATTTCCCTCGTTAAGACAAGCACATAACACAACATTAACGAGGGAAATGTTAGAAAAAGGAACAACAAGTTTAAGAATAGAAAATAATACCAGCCGCCTTCATATCCTCGAGGCCTTATACATCAAGGACGTCCAACCTTCTATGAACATTCAGGCCAATTGTATAAGCATAATACCAAGTTGTAAGAACTTCGGTAGTTCTTATAAACTTAATAAGCCTACATTGACAGGACCCCCAGGAAATGTGAATGACAAGTTGTAACCTTACACTTGTCACAGTGGACTTGTTTTGTTTTTTCACAAAGTTCATTTAGTTCTATTAACATCTAAATTTTTATTCCTTTTAATGTCTGTTTAACATTTAGAAAAATTTTATTCTGTGAATTTAATCTGTTTAATAATGATATATACCTGAAGATGATTTATGAAAAAATCGAAAGCTTGTAAGTGTAAAAAATATAATATTATTGATTAAGCTAAAAGATTATTTCTTTGATGTCTCTGGGACAACTCCTCCATGAAATCACTCCCTACCAGAAAAAAACTAGTAAGAAAACTAGAGAAAACGAGCAAAAAAGTCGTAAATGCGGAAGCTGCCGTCTACTTTAATAAAATATGTTTACAAGAAAATCTGCTGCCAATATACACTTATATATATATATATATATATATATACAATGTGAAAAAAAAAGAAAAAGACTAAGATCTTTCAAATACAACTAGCGTTCTTCGTCAAAGTCAAAAACCCAATTGATTCAAAAAAAAACCAAAAAACTGTTGGGTTTTTGACTCTGATGAATACCGCTGGATGTGGTTGAAGGATCTTAGTCTTTTTATCCTATGCGCTCTCTTGTAATTAAGATTTTATAAAATCACAGTGATCAAAGAAACTATGAAAGGATACCTACATTTTCACATAGCTTTTAATGAGTTTGATAAAAATGCTCTATGGTTTCCTAGCAGAGTAGGTTTTAAATAAACAAAGATGTCTGAGGAAGTGGTAAAGGTTTTCTTCTTGCCTTGCAAAGTAACTTTTTCAGTCTCATGCTAGGCCTTTAGTTACGGCTCGGTGAAGTTTGTGCAAATCACTGGCCTTTGCTGTGCCACTTGGAAATGTTACGCTTTATAGGGAAGAAAGAGCTCTAAGAGCAAATGATACAGCAAATGGAACAACTTAATGAAGTGAAGCATATGAGAAGTAAGAAGAGAAATTATTAGCTAAAATATTTAACTAAGTAGAACGGTCTAAATATTATTAGCCATAGAATGGAAACGAGTATTTAATTTTAGAACTTTGATGTTAATATCATATATTTCAATGATTTTTACAAGAAATCAATTTTTTAACACATATATAAAAAGATTTCACATGAACAGGTAAAATAACAATCAATGATCAAATCACAATATGAAAATGGGAAAACATGTTAGTCTTGTTTTTTCACTCAAAATTCGAAAAAACTATCTAAACTGGACGCAAATCAAAAACGAAGAAAAGCAACACACTGAGAAAGAGACAGCACTTACAAACTCAAATTTTCGGATGATCCGCCTTCAGGAGAAAATAGTGTTAAATATATGTGGTCGAGATAAGGAAAACATTCGTGTATATATATACATGAATGTTTTTCTTACCTCAATCACAAATATTTTTCTCGATAACCTCGATAAAAAAGAAAAATAGTGTTATATATATATATATATATACCCATTAAATGAAACTATTCCATGAACTACTACATTCAGAGAAAGAACACATATAAAATTGATCAAAATAACTCACTATTATATTTTAATCAAGTCGTCATAAATCAGGAAGCGATTGTTCTCTTTTTCATGAAATGTATGTTGATATAATTAAAAATATTAGAAATTTGCTGGGTTGTTTTGTTTCAATTAAAAGAAATCGGATGACAGTATTGCAACAAGCCAGTAGATAAGAGGTAAAGAATGGGAATTGCATATGATAGAAAGCCAGGTGATGGAGGATGCGGGTTCGTGAAAGTAAAACAGATAAGAGGGCGTATTAATAAGGTGCACAATAACAGTGACAATTACAGATGGAGCATTGGCAGGAGCCTGACGGACCATGCTAGAGAAGCAATGGCAATTACGATCTCTGGCCACAGTGCGAAACTGCTGTAATTAACTTGAAGAAAGTGTTTTCTCTTGGAACATGTGTCTTTGTTCTCCGGCCCCTATTGCCAGGCTGGTATTGGATTTAATCCTGGCGGCAAACAGAATGATTTCCCATTACTACAAGCATAGCCAAAAAAGTTATAATAAATGATATTGAAATGTGCAGTAAAACAGACGGAAATTAATCAGAAACCAGGAAATATTTTAGTTGATTTCCCAACCGATATATATCAAATAATGCGTAAATAGGGAATTTTAAATGGCTTGATGAATATGTTATAGGAGGCAAGATAAAGCTTATTATATAATCTGGAGGGCTTTGGCATATCTGAGACAAGCTTTGAGACAAAACTAAAACTGATGAAATTCAAAGAGTGATAAGATACTAAATGGAGAGTCCAAGGGCATAATGCAACTTACTTCAGTTGCTAGCACACTGAAAGCATCGCATTTAAGTGGAATATAATACTGCTAGATAATATATTGTTATTTAGCTTGTCTTTTCTATTAAAGATTGAAATTTTGAATTATGAATTTAGATTTTTCTAATGGAGAATTGAAGTGAAACATGACGCACCGTTCATCAGGAAGGATGTAGGGTAGTTTCAAGCCTGCTCTAACAGGTCCAACTTAATGAACTCGAGTGTGCTTAGCATACAATATAGGCATCCCGATGTAGCATCATACGAAAAACATGGATAACTATTAACTCAAGTCGATACCAGTAGATTTTTACTAACCTAAATTTTTTCTGAACAACACAAACCAGCAGGTTAAGGGACTATAAGGGACCTTGGGTGCAATATCGTGTGAGACGACACTCCAGGGGTGCATGAAAAGAGAATATATAATAGAGTACTATTATTTAAATTTTATCCATACTTCTATTTCTCATTATTAAGATATTTATTAAGCTTGTTAGAAAACATCTCACTTGTTTTCGTTTGATGACTGTATTTTTCATCTTGAGTTGTTATTGTACTTGTTTTGATATGAACTGTTCTTAATATGGGAGGTGTGAGATCGAGTGAAATTTCTTGTGGTGAAAAAAAGTTTGAAAACTACTGGTTTAGATAAATATTGATATAAACCATTATCTCGAATGATTAAAAAAATGATATCCAAGTAATATGAATAACGGTGTATAGTATAACACCATCTATGTCTTATATCCTAGTTAGGAAACGATTTGGTAGTTTTACGGAATTAATGTTGATTTAATTCAAAAATATGGAATTGTCAAAGCATGGAATAATGCTATGGATTGCGTTTTTTTTAAAGGATCATTGGTGGTGAGGAAAGCTGCAGACTGTATTGGTATTTTGTCGTGCGAATTCCAAAAACTATGTAGGTTGAAAAGGCTTCGTTGAACGACCTTGTCATGACGACATCACCCACATCTCCCGCTGTGCTAATATACCAGACCTGGGGCACAACGCCTGAATCAAGCCCCAGTGGTCAGACCGTCGCCATTGTCCCCAGAGCGTCACTAATGCCGCTTGGGCAACTCGACAAAGAGTCATTGTGCCTTCCACCCTGAGAGCAATCTCAGACGCCTACTGTCCCAAGCTTCCTAGTTCTACTGAAAAGAATCAGATAATTCTCTTCACGCAGTTAAATAAAACTTCTTGTAAGTAATGGATTGACCTCCATTTTTTTTTATTTCCAGATACGGTAAATAGATTTGTTATATCTTTATTCAATATTCACACAAAGAAACAAACAATTATTTATTAAATTGTAAAGTACTACTAAACTTCGTTTATATCTGCAATTTTCAATCAATTAATTTAATTTGCAGAACCATTGTTATTTAGTGAATTATACACTAGATCAGGGTTTCTCAGCCTCCCTTGGTCCATTCACCCCTCTCACTATTTCCCACAATGCTATTCCCCTCCACCCCTCTTCTTTCCAAGGTAGTATATACACATTTACACTTTACATTGATTATCTTTGTGATAGAATTTTACAAAGGAAGTGCTAATTGTAATTATTAATGGATACATAAAATATTAATTCAATCAAATGTTGTAATTAATAATTAATAGGTCAAAACCTATAATACTTTCCTCACACTGTAAACTGCGGTTACAGTTCACCCCTGAAATGCCAAAATTCACTCCTGGTGGTGAATTTCACCCCCATTGAGAACCCCTGCACTAGATGATCTAAATTTGGCGTAAATGTAATTAAAATCAGTGGCAATTTTAAATAATAAATTGTCGTAAAGTTTTAAATCCAAATTGTTACGATCTCTTCAAAAAAATAGCTTGTCAACTTAAATAAAATGTGGAAAATAATTTGCACTATGTTAAAACAGTCCATAGGTGTTAGTTGCAAGCACGCTGAAAGCGTCGCATCTAAGTGGAATATAATATTGATAGATGTCCATATTGTTATTTAGCTTTCATTTTGTATTTAAGATTGATATTTTGAGTTATAACATCAGATTTTTGTTATATTGTTATTTACATCTATACTGTTATTTAGCTTTAATTTTGTATTTAAGATTGATATTTTGAGTTATAACATCAGATTTTTGTAATGGAAAATGGAAATGGAGCATCTTGTGTAAACCGTCCATAAGGAAGGATGTAGAGTAGTCTCGAACTTGTATTTATCAGGTACTCTTGTGAAGTCCAGCTTAATAAACCTCAGTGAGGTAACATAAAATATAGGAATCGTATAAATAATGTGGATAGCTTTTAACTAGAATGGTGACCAAACAACAAATGAATCGCTTAACAATTAGTGAAAGCCTATAGATGTGGCGATTAGAAAATGACAACATACAGACAAACCAGCTCTGAGATTACGATTTCACTAATTAAATGAAAACATACATACTTAAAGCAGCCTTATAGGAAAAATCCTGTGCAATATAGCAATTTTGGTCATTGCAATAAACAGAAATAAAACTATCACCAACACTTTTGGAAGAACTCTTCATTAAATTGCTTACAAGAAAAAGCTTCGAAATTACATAGATTTTATATATGAACAATTTGAAGTCCATGCACAACAAAAAACCTAACTGAAATTATCATAAACACAATTTTAGACTCAAAGTTAAAACAGAGCTATGAGTTTTTAGAAAAAATAAAGTAAATATTTAGCGACATTATATTGAGCGACTTCTGGTGAAAAAGACACAAAAATTTCCTATATTGATATTCTGTAAAATTTCTAGTCTATTAGGGTATGAAGATAGGATATTAAGAATTTAATGCTACATAGCAGAAATCTTATAACCGCCCCAAGCGGCAAAAATAGTTGCTACTCCACTGTTGTACTTATCATCAACTACAATACGAGACACCACGTTGAATACAGTAGGAGTGGTCAAAAAGGTAGCTTGCTTATCTGAAGATTAGAGGATCAAGTCTAATTCATTATCATTAATATTTCTAAGGTGGATTCATACCTTGGAGGCCTCCTCTAATGAATTTAATTGTGATAAAATTGAGTCACCTGATTTAAAGTAAGTAAAAAATTGGGTGTCAAACAACAAATGAGCCACATATTCCACACCTAAAACAATAATTAAAGTGAACCTGGTAAACGTTTGCAAAGGAAGCAAACAATTAGAAATCTTACCATTAACACACATTTAAAAATTATACTCGTCGTAAAAATATATTAATCAATTCTAATTACTTTCTTACACAATTAATAATATGTAGGTCATGATATATATCACACATTTAGCTGCATTTTAAAACGTAGTAAGATTATAGAGTCCAACAAGCTTGAAGATGTTGCGTCTAATTGGAGCGAAACGTCGGAAACAACGACTTACAACGTGATGAGATAAGATGAAGATGGAACAACTAGTTAAGAAGAATTCATCCCATCCTTTGGAAATATACATCTCCTTCAACGAATATCTCTTTAACGTTGTATAATATACATGCACATACTATGAATAAAGCTAGTCAAGTTAGTGCATTTTTAAGTGGAGCATTCTTAAATATGGATAAACTATGCACATACTATGAATAAAGCTAGTCAAGTTAGTGCATTTTTAAGTGGAGCATTCTTAAATATTGATAAACTATGCACATACTATGAATAAAGCTAGTCAAGTTAGTGCATTTTTAAGTGGAGCATTCTTAAATATGGATAAACTATGCACATACTATGAATAAAGCTAGTCAAGTTAGTGCATTTTTAAGTGGAGCATTCTTAAATATTGATAAACTATGCACATACTATGAATAAAGATAGTCAAGTTAGTGCATTTTTAAGTGGAGCATTCTTAAATATGGATAAACTATGCACATACTATGAATAAAGCTAGTGAAGTTAGTGCATTTTTAAGTGGAACATTCTTAAATATGGATAAACTATGCACATACTATAAATAAAGCTAGTGAAGTTAATGCATTTTTAAGTGGAGCATTCTTAAATATGGATAAACTATGCACATACCATGAATAAAGCTAGTGAAGTTAGTGCATTTTTAAGTGGAGCATTCTTAAATATGGATAAACTATGCACATACTATTAATAAGCACATACAGTATCATGCTTCAACTTTTACTTAAAATATGTAAAATTAAATTTATTATATTAAACATAAATTAAAACTATTTAAGCAAGTGTATATATTTATCTTTTATACGCCTGGAACTTTCAATACCTAAACTTTGAGTTGAAGTTTTTTAAGCTTAAACTAATCGCCTGTAATATAGCTATTTTAATTTTCTTTTTTTTAATACAGTGTTAAATTTTCAAAGTTTTTGCAGTGCTAATTATTTTTGGTAATGCTTATATTTCAAAGAAATATTCTCCGTTTCATGACAATATTTATTACTTTTGCAGAATTGACTTTTACCTTACTCAAGATTTTTAAAGGTTTTTTTTTATCAAGGTTTATTTTTTTTAAAGGTTTATTAAAGTGAAACTTTTGTTTTAAAAGTTTCATGTGAAGAAGGCTTAGAAGATTTTTTGTTATTGGCATAAAATAACCCAGGATAGGTGTGGAAAACCTGTGGCCTTTTCAACCATGCAATGCGGCCTTCAGAGGTTTGTTGAGAAAAACGTTTTAAAATATAAAGAATTACAATTCTGGTAATCAAGGCAAAAAATTTCTGTTATTTAAGGAAGATGATTATTTAACAATGATTACTTGAAAAGTCTAAGCTTTTAGGAAATCATTTTCCTGAGCTAACAAAGGTATTTAGTTTATTTATTCAATTGAGGGTGATTATAGTACTGCGTCCTAAGAACTATTGTTATTTCCCCCCTTCTGTACTATAGTACCCCAGTTAGCTTTAACGCGTCCGAGAAGCTCAGCACTTTTTCTGGGTTAACAAAGGTAATAAACGAAGACAATGAAGATACTGCTGAGTCTTTTGAAAGATGCAAACAGTTTCAGATGCACTGATCGAGGAATATAATGATAGATTTAAGGATTTTACGATACAGCTATTATATAAGAATTTGCTTATTCACTCGTTGTAGCCTTTTCGAGAAAGAGACGGTGCTAAAATGGCCTTTCCTCTATGAAAGGTTCCCCACCCCTGACTTAGGATTTTGTTGTATTGGAACAGCAAACCTTGGATAATAATCATTTATTGTGAAAAGTGGTAAAGTGAATGGATGATTTGCGAATAAGATCGTTTATGTGTATTGAGTAAGCAAGGATAATACCAAGAGGTTAAGAAAGCATATGGGTTTTTTTTTTATTCCTTGTTGGGAAATGGATGTTATTAGAAGGATGGTATGATACTGATGAACAAGTTTCACAGGTAAAATAAGACACAATGGATGATGAAGCAAGATTCTGTGGCGCCGGAAGTCTGTGTAATATCCAAGCAAAAGAGTTGATGGAAGTCTATTGTGGTGGAGGGTGTGGTGCTGCAACCAACCCCATTGTGGCCGACCTGCCAGTCACTCTTCTGTCTTGTGGACATACATCCGGAGCAGTGCTAACCAAGTTGGGCAAAAAGTTGACAACGCTTTTGCGAAAGCCGCTGGATTAAAGAAGTATCAGATTTATTCACCGGTAAGAGGAAATCATTTGAGAAACTAATCCGACTAGTACAGATTTAATTCTTCCAGATAGAATTTCAATCTGTCAACCAAAGTGATAAATACGTAAAAAAAAAGTGAAGTAATAACTACACAATCGTATTAATTAAAATCAGGAAATTATTTAGCAAGTGTCAAATAGTTGGATAACACAATTTGTCTCTATAATTCAGCACAAGGCCATTCAGAATTGGAATGCTATATCCGATGGCGTCTCATAAAATTCGTGACTATTTCACTTCTTTAAACACCACATGACGTTAAGTATTCAGTTCTTTATCCAATCAAACACTGTTAAAGGGTACTATCAAAAACAATAACAGATTCATAAATATATTTGTTGTTGATTGGTAGAGACCTATAAAGATCTAACTTTAAACTGGATTACCAAAATTATTGTAATTGTATATTGTTCAACACTTACAAGTTCACTGATTGTGCAAATAATTTCTGTGTCAATTTTGATGCCCGGACACAATGGGATATCAGCCTTTTTTTGTACTCACTGAATGTTGTAGCATCAACTTTTTCGTTTGTATCACTAAATATCTTTCAAAAGAAACAGATTCAGTATGCCTGACTGCAAAAGCAATTAGATATATGTATATAAATATCGAAATTGATAAAATGTTGAATTTAGCAAGCAGTAGCACACAAGAGGAGATTTGTAAATCGATCAGACTCCGTAGGAGACAATAAAGTTGCTACGTCATTTTATATATTCCATCTTGTTCTGACCTCGCACTAAATGATTAGGTTATCATGTAAACTGAAATCACTATACCCTGAAGAATCTCAACCCTGAAGCCAACTGGGAATGAGATTCTTCAGGTGATGATCAAAAAGAAGACTCTCTACCATCCTTTATTCTATTCCCGATGTTTATTGTTCTTTCTTTTCCAATGCCAACACTCATAGCCTTTCACCTCTAGTGTTGTTCTACGGGTGGAAAGTATGGCTCATTTTTTATTTTGCACCCATTTTAGTAATGTGCGAGCGACATTACCAGACTGATTCTAAATTGGAAGTCCTAAATTTTTTTTAGGACTAAATTTTTTCAAGTGTATTTAGAGTCGGGATCTTTAACGAATAGCCTAGATGTAGTCTTTGAATGCATTTTATATGTTTTTGCAACATATTAATTAGTGGAGACTTTGATTTTTATGTGTGAAGACATTAATTTACCCATTATAAGTTATACAATTACACAATTACGGATTGCAAAACTAATTATATCAAACTAGTTTCTATCAGAAAGAAAGTTTCTATGCAAAGACAAGATATGATAGCTGATTTAACATTATTTTCAAATATTTCCTTTCCTTTTCAATAATTTTATGTTTTTCTCAGGTGATTGACAAAACGATTACATCGATAGCCTTTACATCGGCTGATTTTTTTTTTAATTAGAATGACGAATGCAGTTGCCTGTTTCATTTGATAAACATTTACAAGTAGCGTAATCGATAGCAACAATAGCCGTCACGCAACCATACAACAGATAAAGATTCAATTTTCATGTCGTGATTACATTTTATTTTAAACATACGAGCAACATATACTCATTGCTGTTATGAAACACTTAACGGACTACTATTAGACAGATATTTAGAAAGCTAGCCGTTCAATCTGTTTTAGTAAGAGCTAGGACAAAGAGATGCAGTAAAACAGGAGAAAGTTTGCTTTTGTCTCCCGGACAGAGCTCATTGTAGCAAACTTGCCAACCGACCACTAACGGTCTACCAAACCCGTCTTATCAACGACTCAGGTTAATACAAGTCATTCAGCTTAACCTAATTTAAAGAGCCAATAAAATTACCATATTTATTAGTGTGTCAATTATTTTACTCTTCGTTGCATAAGCACGATTATGCACTTTTCAGTTAATGCTTTTGATTATACCACGAATACTATAGCACATACAAAACATATCCTTTCCAGTAGTGGCTGTCAAACGAGTCAATTTGATAAACATTTGATAGTTTGACTCCGAGACAAACTTGATTAGAACAGACTGCTTTAGCAGTCAATTTAGGATTTACGAAAAAAGTACTATAATTTACTAAAAGAACTGAGCAGTACACCTTCATATGAAAAACATAGTTCTACGAATATTAATAAATTAATCTATTAATAGATTAATAAATGGCATCCGATAAGTTTCGACACACTAAACTTAAGTAGTAGTCACAAAATAATGGAAAAAAGTATATAAAAAAAATAAAATACAGTTAAAGATTTGAGCAATTAATTGACGAAAAAATCAGAAAACAAAACAAAATCAAAAAACTACCCTCCTTACCCGTTCTCCCCAAATTTGAAAAACAAATTTTTTTACACATGAAAAACTGAATTTAGCAGCACCGTGCTACTATAAAGTTTTGAGTAAGTACTCTGTAAATATAAGTTTAAGCTGAATTTAAATAGGTATGGCTGAGTTATCTGTAGGTATATGCTGTATATCGTCACCCAATAAGACTTGTCATCTGGAGTATATTATATCAAAATCTACCAACATTAGAGCAACCAAAATATAAAAAGGCTAAAAATGAAAACTGAACTCTCTACTTCAGAAAGTAGAAGAAGGACTTACAGAAAACTCAAATTGATTTTGTATTAACCAAGAACTTAAAGATAATAACAAACTGGGTTATCACAGTTGAATTTCACTAGCACCTGGATCATAAATTTAGATAAGGTCAAATACAATTTAGTGAGTAACTAGTTTTGGATTAATATCAGAGCTGAATTGAGAGAATACAACAAGAAGATCATTGAACTGTACTTCGACCCCAATAGTGAAGTTAGCAAAATAAATAAAGCAATCAGACAAGGTCACTAATGGGTGAAAGACTTAAAAGATAAAGACAATAAACAATAAAACCAATAGAAAAAAGATAATTGTTTGTGCCACTAGCTTTATAAAAACTAATATAACGACCATGATTTTGAGATAGAAAATGCATTAGAAAAAAAATGTCTTAAAATAGAGAAGTTACCTGATTGTGAAGATTTTGAATTAGAAAGAATAATATACATATACACAAAAACTAGAAAAAAAAAAACAGAACCGGACTTAATTACAAATGAGATAATCAAACTGTTTTCAGAAATCGGGAGAAGCCAATACCCAGAAGTAGGATAAGTTAAAATAAGTATTTTTTAGTGTTAATGAAAGAAGTATTGTGTACAATTGACGATGATGCATGTAATACACAGTGGAACATGCTGAAATAAAATACAAAATATAAAAAAAAAACCAGAAGTAGGACTCTTTTTTATTAACATGTGTATTTTTTTGTGAATTAAAATGGCTCTTATTATTATTTACTATATATCTGAGCGATATGAAAATGAGCATCGTACTAAAATACGTTTTAAAATGACAATGTTTGATAACTTGTGATTCAAGATTCTTTTTTTTTTAGCAAGACAGAAATGGTTTGATAGAAAGGAATTATGGAAATCTGCCTAAGGGTGAGCGCGAAGGAGTGAGAGGGAAGCAGTTCCACTTAGTTCTGAGGTCAGGTCGCCTAAATGCCAGCGACCTCCTCTCACCCCACTGCCCTCCTACCTCTCCTCGCCTTCCCTTACACTTCAACCCATTTCCCCAATACAACTTTCGTATATTAATAAACAAATTAAAAAATTTATCAGGACTTGGTCTGTTCTTCAGGCTCAAATTAAACTATCATTGCAAATGTTTCGGTTTTTATTAAAACCTTTTTTCATAGGCAGAATTATAAACATTTTAAACCGAAAAACTAAGTATTCATTAGACATTATGTTACCAAAAAACAAGTCTGTGGATTTCAGTAACAACTAACATGATACTGAACTGAAAATAGAATTTATTCGGGTGTTTTAAGTTAAACATTGTTTGATAGATGCAAAATTGTTTTAGTGACATTTTGGTTGTCTGGTGAAATATGGGTGCCTTGTTTGTTTTTCATTTCAGTGTCACGTGTTCATTTAAACTAGATAGCTGTTGTTGAAATCCACAGACTATTTTCCTTTGTAAAATAATCTCTAATTTAATATTTAGTTATTCTGTTTCAAAATTTTGTACTTCTGTAAGTTCTCTCACTAACCAATTGTTAAAATTTCTATTGTAAATTCTTATTTGTAACTAATTGCGCTTTTTATGTATGGTTGATTTTTGAATGATTCAATTGCAGAAAACGGCTAACTAACTCGCTACTCAGTCGTTAATAACGACTGGCTGCGTTCAAAAAGAAGCACTCAAACTGTTTAGCCAACTTTCGGAGGTAGAGGAGACAAGGAAGATAAAGAGATAAGAACCAAATAGAGATTAAATGAATGACACCATCAAATTAAAAATAAAATTAATAACTATTAACAACTAATAAAAAAACAAACTAAAAAATGTAACTGAGAAAGTAAAAAAGAATAAAATAAATTAAAGGAACAATTAAAAATTGAGGTTAAGGCCAGAAGCAGATCTACCACCCAAGAGACTAATAAGAGCTTCTTCTGACGCTCTCACAGGGACTTTCGAATTAGTCTCATTAATCTCCCAATATTAATCTGTATATATAAATATATACATTTTTGATGAAAATACGATCCGAAACCGACAAATAAAGTTCAATGTAGATAAAGAAACACAGTGAAATTTCTCTATGTTTCTTTGTCTACATTGAACTCTATATAAATACGAGTATATATATATATATAAATATAATACAAGATTTCACATAAATACGTGAAATAACAATCAATGATCAAAACACAATAAACAAACCACAGTTGGGTTTTTGACTCTGACGAAGACCACTTGTTATGGTTGAAAGATCTTAGTCTTGTTTTCCCATTACTTATTGTGGTTTGATCATTGATATATATAGTTCAATATAGACAAAGAACATAGAGAAATCAAAAGAACACACTTACAGTCTCTAATTTTCGGTTTGAACCGTCTTCAGGAGAGATAAGAGAGGGAAACCAAACGCACTGGTTGGAGACGGTTGGGTCTCCAACCGTCTCTGAACCAGTGCGCTTGGTTTCCCTCTCTTATCTCTCCTGAAGACGGTTCAAACCGAAAATTAGAGACTGTAAGTGTGTTCTTTTGATTTCTCTATGTTTCTTTGTCTATATTGAACTATATTTGTCCGTTTTGGATCGTATTTCCAACGAAAAAGTGTATATATATATATATATATATATATAATGATTTGACAGTCTTCGTAAGTCAGTTGGGAGTTTGACTCTGACGAAGACCGCTTGTTACGGTTGAAATATCTTAGTCTTCTTTCCCCATTTCATATTGTAGTTTGATTATTGATTCTTGTTTCACGTGTTTATGTGAAATCTTTTTATACATAGAAATATATACAAATGTTTGAGTCTAAAATTTAAAGTATACGTTTTTTCATGACATGTCTTATAATTCCACTGCTATTCAAATAAAAAGTTGCTTTTGATATTGTTTTATGCAGACTACAGGATTCTATTCATAGATACTGACTAGATAATAGATTTGTATACCCAAAGCAAGAGAAGACTATAGGTATTACAATTTGTTCTTATAAGCGTGTGCTACTCTTGCATTCTTTATCTAAATAAATGGTATAATTTCAATTTTACCTGCAATTTATACGAATCAATGATGAAACAGATAGATAAAAAAGAAATTAACATTGGGCCAGCAGAGTGTAAATAAGTGTTTTTTGCGGATCAGTTAACGTTAAGTATCATTGATTGTTACAGAACTGACTCGCAAAGAGATTATTCTATAATTTCGAGACTTTTCCTCCCTTCAATTTGCTTCACGCCTGATAACCAAGCGTTCATTCTTACCATCAGGTCAGTAATCAATGAAACATTATGCATGTGGGCAAATATCTTGGTGCTTTGATCAATGAATAATTCATTAGGTGACGCATTAAGTCTTTTAGGATTTGCATTTTGAATGGACTATGGATAACCTAAAGTGATTAAAACAGCTGGTATTAATAGTTTCTATATCTCTTGCGAGACCATTAACATACTTTTGAAACATTTGAACCAGGAAAACTGACTGACACACGATTTATTACACTACTTTATATATTACGAATAAGGGGGTAAAATAGTAATAGCTAATAGAAAAAATACAAATATATTACCACTCTTTTAGACAAGAGTTCTTCATTAGAGCAATAGAAAATAAAAGAGTTCTAAAACTTTACACTGTTATCTATTGAATTGGAGGTGATTTATAAAACGTCACGTGTGCTTATGGTGACTTCTCTCCACTATATATATATATATATATATATATATATATATATATATATATATAAACTCAAAAATTGTTATTAACCTCTTCTATTCTATTCACTGTTTCGTTATTGAGGGCTAGGTCAAATAAAAGAAAATAAACTCCTTTCTAGGCCGACGTTTCGATGTATTTGTACATCATATTCAGGGCTAAAATTAGAGTAAGACTATAATACATTTATCAAAACAATCTACAACTCACATAGAGAAATAACACACACTTTTGTTAAAACCAACAGATACATACAAAAGGTTATTCTATAATCAGAGTTGTTGAGTACACATCTATTTAAAAGTATCAGACAAAAGGAAATTAGTTTTACCTTGGACGAATTTCCTTTTGTCTGATACTTTTAAATAGATGTGTACTCAACAACTCTGATTATAAAATAACCTTTTGTATGTATCTGTTGGTTTTAACAAAAGTGTGTGTTATTTCTCCATGTGAGTTGTAGATTGTTTTGATAAATGTATTATAGTCTTACTCTAATTTTAGCCCTGAAGATGATGTACAAATACATCGAAACGTCGGCCTAGAAAGGAGTTTATTTTCTTTTATTTGACCTAGCCCTCAATAACGAAACAGTGATATATATATATATATATATATATATATATATATATATATAATCATATACACATCAAAATGAAACAAGACTAAGATTTCAACCGAACAACGGTCTTCGCAAGTCAAAAAACCCAACTGAACACTAGATTTGCAGAAAACATCTGGTAGGAGTGAAAGAGGGAAGGAAGAGCTAGGTATTTTAACAAGGTGAAACACAGGAAAGGACTAATGTCCAATAAGGGATTTTGGGGAAACAAAGGAAGTACAGTAAGAAATAAAAAACTATCCGCTAGCTGTCAACACCTCTTGAGAGGCTATGCCACTGTGACGAAAGTATCAGTTTGAAGAACCATTTCAGTTGGGTTCTTTACTCTGACGAAGACCGTTGTACGGTTAAAGATTTAGTCTTGTTTTCCATTTTGATGTGGTTTGATCATTGATTGTTGTTTCAGTGTTATGTGAAATCTTTTATATATAATTTATTATATATATATATATATATATATATATAAATATATAACAGTTCAAAATTGAGGATAGGTAGCACACAAAGTAAAGAAACACACTTACAAACTCAAATTTTCGGGCAATCCGTCTTCAGGAGAAAAGAGAAAGCGAGACTAAGCACATTGTAGACGCAACGGCTAGTAACCCAAACTACATATATATATACACTTTTTCGATGAAAACACGATCCGAAATGGACAAATACAGTTCAATGTATATAAAGAAACATAGAGAAATCAAAACCATTTACTTACTTACAAGCGCACCAGTGCGCTTGGTTTCCCTCTCTTATCTCTCCTGAAGACGGTTCAACCAAAAATTAGAGACTGCAAGTGTGTGCTTTTAATTTTTGTATGTTTCTCTATGTACATTGAACTTATATATTTCAATTTATATATAATATATATATATATATATATATATATATATATATATGTTTTATTAAAAAATATGCCAATTTTAACTTTTGTTCTTTTCCGGGTTAATTTTTCAAGTTTTCTTACTATGGATTTCCGCCTTTCTCGTAAAGTATAAAGCAATTCACCAAAAGATTTATTCTTGACTTCCATTTTATTCACTAAACAAGTTTTAACCATAACAAATAAATTAACAATACATACAAATTATATACGATGTTTCGGTCAGCTCTGACCATCTTCAGGGACTAATAACTAAATCATCACAGAACTTTTTTTTTTTTAGCTCTCATTTTTTTTTGGTCAGAGCTTACCGAAACGTCGTATATAATTTGTATGTATTGTTAATTTGTTTGTTATGGTTAAAACTTGTTTAGTGAATGAAATGGAAGTCAAGAATAAATCTTTTGGTGAATTACTTTATACTTTATCTGAAAGGCGGAAATCCATAGTGAGAAAACTTGAAAAATTAACCCGGAAAAGAACAAAAGTTAAAATTGGCATAATTTTTAATAAAACATGTTTGATTGAAGGCCTGCTCCCAAAATACACAAATATTTATATATATATATATATATATATTAACAAAGGGCAATAAAAAATAATATATAAAACTCCAAGAAATAATATTATAATAATATAATAATTGATTATTCCAATAGTATATATATATATATAATCCAATTATATATCAACCTTTGATAGAATAGGTATTATGTAGTCGAGATTCGGTCAATTTTCTAGGTTTAAAATTAAAAGTAAAATTAAAATTAAAAATCTAATATCAATTAATCGTAGAATGATATTATTAATTTAAATAATATTTAGTCTAGACAAGTATGCTGAGTTTTAGCGTATTACTTATCCTTACTGTATCCCTTCTGCAGTGTGGTATGGGAAAGAGATGGTAGCTATGTCACTAGTAAGGATCACAATGGATAAGTCATTACGCATGTAGATTTCATGAAAACAGCGCGTTTCGAACTAGTAGTGCTCTTCTTCAGGTTACATATAGAATACATACAATGCATGTAGTTCAAGTGAATACAGTAACACAGTTTCATAATGAACTATATAATAAAACCGCATATTTGATTATCTGGAGGGTGGGATGATCAAAGATGCCAAATTTGGATTGTGAGAATTTAGAAGAGTTGGAGATGATAGTACTAAGGGGTTAAAAAAAATCCTTTTTTCTCATTTTAACATCCAATCCCAACCCTTTGTACACCCCTAGTCAAAATTAGTATCCTTCCGTCTCACACATGTCCGATTAGCATGTATGTAATTTTATCTAGATTAATATGATTATGTTTACTGCATTCATTTAAACTGGTATAGATTATTATAATTTGTTTAATTAATACGTCTAATTATACTTATATTTTTTTAGATTTATCTGAGAATGGGGGCCAAGTTACTTCAGAGGTGGGGTAGTAATGGAGTGTTTATGCGTCTCTTATAGCCTCTAGCACTCAACTCCTACTTTCGGCCTTCGCGAGGCTACCCTGTTAACCTGCTATATGCAGGGACAAGCGAAAGAGGAGGAGAAGGTGGCCAGGGGTTGGTCCTGACCGCCTTCTTTTCAAAATCCTTCCAATTTCCCAATTCCTCTCCTCTTATCCCAGCCCCAATCCAAGGCATTATGCGATCCGTGCCAGAAGATGGATGATACAGGGGTTACTGTATTGTGCAGATTCTACAAGGAAGAGGAAGAAACACCGTTGCACCTGCTGGCTGACTACCAGGTAAATTTGCTGCACACAGGTAGGTGTTTCGCGACACTCAAGAAAACCATACAAAAACTTTTACCGCTGGACCCAGCAAGTGTTGAGTTTCTTGGAGGCGTTGGAGCTAACTAATGGGGTACTTCAGTACATAAGTGTGGAAGTATAATAGTTTTTGTTTTAAGATACAGTGCTATAGTCACCCTCAAGTAGTAATAATAATAATAATATTCAGTGGTTAACGTGCTCACCTCTGAACTGGTGGGTCCGGGGTTCGATACCCACTCTGGCCCTCGATTTATTCACGTAGGAGGTGAATAAATCTGAGGAAAGACGTTAAGCCGTCGGTTCTGAGCCTATACTATGTCAGGTACTTGTTAAAGATCCCTACTCTAAATACACTTGAGTTAGGTAAAATTTAGGATTCCTAATGTAGAATCAACCTTAATTGTATCATCACAAAGGGTCCAATGTTTGGCAATGTGTGTCTCCTTGTGGGACTGCTAAAATTTGAAATGCATTGTTTTTATCATAAAGGTGATGTGTATGTTATCAAGTTCCTTTAGTTTTCCTCGCTTGGAGTATATAATGAGCAGAAACTAATTCTACAACAATTGACGCAAGGATCAGTTCGCAAGGACTCGTACGACATGTAGTACCAAGGTCGTCTGAGACTTGACCCGACTATGAATACAAAGTTCAACCAACAATACTGTTCACACGGTTGTACTAAAACATCAGACTACACAAAACAATCGTCCACATTACGTTCTTTCTACTCTTCAAAATTTTGCTGCATCTTTCAACCTATATGAGGTCATCTTCAACCCAAAATTGTGTCTTACGCATATTTTTTATGCTATATCTGTTATGTTTTTTAAAGTTAAATAATTAAAAATTCTTAATATAAATGAAAAAAAAATAAATGCATATTTGTAACTGTTGTTTAAAAAAAAAACAGTTGTACTTTATAATTGATACTCTAGTCGATATATTAAATTTTTTTGTCTTAGCATGTCTCTGATTTTTTTTACATAACTGCAGTTAAGTTATAATGTTGTTATAACTCAGGAAGGGAATGTTAGGAGTCACAGACCATTAATAGACATAATTAATAACAGATGATGAGGAGTCAATGTTAATTTAGATCTTACTCGTTCGGGAATCTTACAAAATTATATCTCACAAGGAGATAACTGGTTTTTGCCGCTAGATTAAGTGCGCAACTTTTTAATCCTTTTCTAGAAAAGAACTGTTATGAAATGAACATTTAGTTTTGAACCAAGATAATTAGTATCCAGTTAAATGTTTTAACGGAAGAAAAAAAATAAAAAGTAAAATTTATAGAATTATATATACAACTTGTTTTTCTCCTTCCTGGTATACGTAAGCTGCTTATATTAATGGATAATTACTTATTGGCAAACTATATGTAGATGAATCTTCACATTGTATCTACAACTAAATTCATAAATCATTAGTTGTGCAATCCGTAATTGTGTTGTATTTACTCATTGTGAGGTAAAATGGATAAACAAACAGAAGTCTCCACACAAATGAAGTTTTATTCAACAACAACGCGTTTCGAACACTTTGTGTTCATCATCAGGAAGACACCAAGGATGTGGTGCTGAAGGGTTGGTGTATTTCTGAAGATGAACACAAAGTGTTCGAAACGCGTTGTTGTTGTTGTTTATCTATTTTACCTCAGAACTAAATTAATGAATGACATATGCAATAAAACATTTAAATAAGTTTATATAAAAGTATTTGTATTAAAATATTTGATAAAGGAATAACATTAGTGAAAATCTAAAAGCACATATTTGATTACGAACTTCGTTTTCTAGATCGTTTACTCGGAATGCTTTTCCTCATGACGTCATGTAAGTTTAACAATGTTTAACAATGTTAAGTAAGAAATGTTTGTTAAATTAAGTAAAGTTATTTCTGTAACTTCTTTAAATAAAAACATATCTTAGTGTTAATTAAGTAAATTGGTAATACATTCTCTCATTTTTATTAGGGTTTTCTAGTATCACATTAGGATTGAACCGTGTTAAAGCTTGCAATGAAAATTCAAGGATTTCCTCAATTTTCTTACTGACTAGAAGCCAATTGTTTGTAGGATGCCGTGTTGTCTAAAGGTCATTTGTAATGATGTTCCTTGAATTATCAGAAACCTAATGAACAGCTCAGAAACTTTAACCACTCGTTCTTACTGGGGGCGAAAGGAGAGTCACGAGTGATTTAATTAATTTAATTGATTTAAACCGTCGGTCCCGAGCCTATACCATACCAGGTACTTGTGTATTATTATATATTATACTAATTATATTAATTATAATTATATAAAGTACATAATACATTATTTATAAATAATATATAAAACATCTAAGCAACAGTAAGAAATTAGAAATGTAACTAATATCATTCAACCAAAACAACTTGTCTTCATCAAATTTTTAAAAACAAAGAAAAGAAATTTGAAGATTTACCAAATACTTATCTCAATCGATATTAGAACCGTTGAAAATTGAAATGGAACGAACGTTTATGGTGAACAGTACATGTACTCTGTACATGTTAAATTCTATAAATTCTACAAGGAACCGTTCACCTGCAACGTTAGTCGTTTATTATTTCTTTTTCTAAATCTTCTCTTGACAACGCTCAATGTATATATTGAACCCAACTGTTGGGTTTTTGACTCTGACGAAGACCGCTTGTTGTGATCTTGGTCTTTTTTTCTCATTTCATATTGTGGTTTAATCATTGATTGTAATTTCACTATATTCACTATAAATAACAACATGTGAAATGTTGAAACTTACATGAAAATCATGAAACTTAACCCATATATATATATTTTTTTGTCAATTTGGGGAACAATCCTTCTTTGATACATGTTTTGTTAAATAACCTTTGTACTAAGGAATGAATAAATTTTATTAACCATTTTTCAAGTTCTTGATTTTTTTTAAGAAAACTTGAAAAATGGTCAATCAAATTTATTCATGCCTTAGTACAAAGGTCATTTAACAATATATATTATATATATATATATGATCAAACCACAATCAGAAATGGGAAAACAAGACTAAGATCTTTCAACCGTAACAAGCGGTCTTCGTCAAGTCAAAAACCCAACAGTTGGTTTTTGACTCTGACGAAGACCGCTTGTTACGTGTTGAAAGATCTTAGTCTTGTTTTCCCATTTCTGATTGTGGTTTGATCATAGATTGTTGTTTCACGTGTTGATGTGAAATCTTTTTATATATATATATAATATCATATATAAACTAGAAATGTAAAAAGAACACATAGAAAGGAAACCACTGAACTCACTACTATATTTCGATGTCTTCGTCTTCAGGAAAAGAAGTGAATCGCTCCAAAGGCTATCTATATATATAGCCTATATATATATAAAGAAATAATTTTCTTATTGTGGTTTGATTATTGATTGTCATTTCACGTGTTTATGTGAAATCTTTATATATATAAATGAAAAAACTGACTCCTAATCTCTAATCTTCACTTTGGCCGTCATAAGGTGGGAAGGGGAATGGAGACGAAGCTTACTAGTTCTTTGTAACTTATTTCTTTGATATTTATGTATTTTCGAACATTTGTTGTCTATTTCAGCCCTTTTATCAACTTTGATGTAAATAATAAAAATTCATCATGCATATATACAACGTTCTTTTATTTTATAAAAAGCACTTTTTAAGAAAATTTATTAATACATATTTAAAAATGTCAGAAAATTATAGCTTATCTAAAGAGTGGGCTGGTGTCAAAAAAGTTGGTAAACCATTGGTACAAGATACCTTTGCACTATAATTCCCTGAAGCTTCAAAACAAAGCACCATTGTTTAAGAAGGCTTTTCCCACGTTATCTGCAAGAAACTGAATTGACCCATATAATGTACTTGACACGTAGGATTGGAAGTAACCTTGCTGTAGTTAATAGAAATATGAAACAATAAAAAATATTTCGATACAAACAACACAAATATATATTACTTTAACAAAATATGACTAAGAATAATAAAGCCATTTTGCAAATGTTTTTGCTATGTTAATAGACCTCATTGTGGTAATATATAATATTAAAATGACAACGAAAAAAAATGTAATATTTATCTCTTTAGCGATATCACGAAAACGAGAGGAGGGGAGGAGTGAAAAAATAATATAAAATACACTCTTTAAAAATGTTTAATAGCTAAAAGATTAAAAATATTAACTACTACTTACAAATTTATCTGTTAAAAAATTAAAATTAGAAAATTGAAAGTTAGAAAATATTGAAAGTTCCTGTTCCATTCAATCTTTGCAAGTAATTGCAAAACGGTTACTTTCACAATTAAAGGGAAACTGGATATCATTTATCTGAAAATTTATAGCATGGAAAGAAGTTATATACGTATATATTTGAGTTAGGCAAAATTTAGGACTCCCACTGTAGGATCAATCTTCATTGTGTGGTATCACAAAGGGCCAATGCTCGGCCTTGTGGAACTGCCACTGTAACCTAACCTATATACGTATATATATATATATATATATATAATATATATATACAAGATTTCACATAAACACGTAAAAAAACAATCAATGATATCAACAGTTGGGTTTCTGACTCTGATGAAGACTGCTTGTTACGGTTGAAAGGTCTTAATCTTTTTTTTCCCCTTTCATATTGTAGTTTGATCATTGATATATGTATAACTTTGCACTATAATTCCCTTGACGTTTGGATGAAGAAAAGGTAAAAAAATTTAGAAACCTTGAAAAACTTATGCAGGAAATGACTTCAGTAAAATATGGTCAATTGGCTTAACGAAATATGTTTAAATGAAGGACTGCTTCCAAGTTTAATAAAGATATATATATATATATATATAATATATATAATATATATAACAATTAAAATAATCAGTGACACATAAACTGAAACACAACAAAGACTCACTTTTCAATATTTCGACCGTAATGGCGGTCGAAATATTGAAAATTGAGTCTTTGTTGTGTTTCAGTTTATGTGTCACTGCTTATTTTAATTGTTATTTGTCCTGCCGGACCGTTTTTCGTTTATCATGATATATATATATATATATATATATATTTATATATATAAATATATATCTATATATATATATATATATATATATATATATATATATATTATACATGTGAGATTAAACTTTGCTGCCCACTTTTGTCTTAATAGTCTTCTGGATTGTTGTGGTGCAAATGGCTCGAAGTGCTCGGTTTCATTTCTTGTAGGAACTAGGCCACTGTAATAACCTACACCTAGTATACGTATATCCATTTTATATATTTTTACCGACGATTTCGGTACAAATAAACACGTAAAATAACAAATCAAATGAATAATCAAACAGTAAAAATTAAAAAAATGGACTCTGACGAAGACTGCTTGATACGGTGAAAGGTCTTAACTTTTTTTTCCATTTCATATTGTATTGATCATTGAATATGTATAACTTTGCACTATAATTCTCTTGACGTTTGGATGATGAAAAGGTAAAAAATATATAGAAACTTTGAAAAACTTATGCAGGAAATGACTTCAGTAAAATATGGTCAATTGTTTAACGAAATATGTTTAAATGAAGGACTGCTTCCAAGTTTAATAAAGATATATATATATATATATATATATATATTGGTATAAATAGGCAGCTGATCCTCTTTTAAACAGGTATCATTAAAATTAACCGCAGTCTCGGAATTCACGATCTTAAGACTGAGAGATTCGATCCTACGAACTAACCTCCTGCTAACAGGGTTCAACTGGAAAAGGAGTTGGCCAAGTGACATGTTAAATTAAAATCGATGAGATAGTTGATTAATAATTGATTATTAATACCATTGAAATCACCACTATTAATTTTCTATTAATATAGGAAATCACCACTAAAATTATTTAAAAGATTTTTTTAAGTTCAAAGTATTTCCCAGCATTTAGAAAACCTGCCTTTTTTTTAATACTATTAGAAGTAATTTTCTTGATTGGAAATATTTCTATTCTGTTATATAAGGATAAATAAGAAGTTTAAACCACAACGAAAAAGTAAAACAATAGAAATAAATGCTCTGAGGCCTTTCAATTTATGCCATCAGAGCATTTATTTCTATTGTTTTCCTTTTTTCTTATAGTTTAAACTTCATTGATTGCATAACGTAGTAATTTTTATGATTTTTCTGCATAAGTATATATATGTATATATGCCAAATCATTAAAGATTTTTAATTTTAATTTCTATGATTTTTAATCATTTTAAAAAAATTAAATCATTCAAGAAAAAATAACAGAGAAGACAACAAAACTCACGTCAATATTTCGATCCTGTCGTCATCATCAGAAGCATGATGATGCCCTGCTCGGTAGGTAAACCGCAACTCAGTTTGCTCAGGTAAACCGAGCAGAGCACTTCGTCTTCTCCTAATGAAGATAAGATCGAAATAATTGAAGTAAATTTTGTTATTGTTTCTCCAGATTATTTTCTTTCAATCATTTTACAACTTGTCCAAACTGATTGTTTCATATTTATTAATTTCATAAAACACCAAAAATTTATTGTTAAAAAAAACAACTTCTAAATCTGATGTTCAAGATATTTCTTGATACAACAACCAGTTTTCGGTTTTAATGTACCGTTTTCTTTCACACATTATCTCTCAAGTCTTATAACGGACCCTTGACAACAAGAAGTGATAATTATCAAAAACAATTTGCAGTTGTTCTTGAAAGTTGAAAATATTATGACATATTGTTACTATCTATCTCTTTTTGATTGAAAGTATAATAAAATATGAACCATCAAGAGATATTCAATGGAAAACATTAATTTTTACAACCTACTATTCGGAACAATTATAGCTCCCCAGTAGAGGCTGATCTGTACTAATCAGTACTTGTTAATTCTGCCGTTTGTTGACTGCAGTGCGCCTTGTAGACAATGTAAAATTAACAAATAAAATTCATGATAATTAATAGAACTAAAACATTTTTACGCCGATATTAAAACACTTTCATGCTAGTTAAGAATTAAATAAGTTCTGTAACGACAACTTAAAAAAAGTGAACCTAATATATGGAAAAAAATCTATGAACACCAAGATATAATTCTAAATTAATTAATTAATTTCACCCATAAATTTAAAGATGGGGAAACCATATTATTAGAACAAAAAAGAATATAATAAAAAAAGTAAGAAGAATAATGAATTAACCCTTAATTTATATACAATCTACGATCGGACGATAAATCTGCACTTAACGACGGCAGATAACAAGTACCCAAAAACTTATTTAATTAATTAATCATGTTAATTAACTAGCTAATATTGACTATAAGCCTATTTAGGTTAAAAATTGGGCAATCAAATGATATAATGCGATGTTTGAGAAGAGGTTGTTCTCCAACTTCTTCAGTGTTGCTATTCTTTATGTTTATTTATTCATCCGTAAATTAGATACAAGGTGATATTGTAAAGTGTAAACTTGTATTTTATATTAATTTGAAAAAAAAATTTGCTGGTATTTTGATTATTAGTATTTGGAAGTGAGATGTTTATTCCATAATTCAGTAAAAAGTTGGATTATTGAATTGGTTGAAATACAACAGACCTACCCTCAGACATGCTATCTTATTATATTAGTTTGTGTAACGTGTCTTGTTCATACTAATGGTTAGCGTATTCTCAGAGTGTAATGTTTCAAGTTCCTGAAGTACAAATGTGATTAAAGTTTTCTTCTAAGCGATTATCAGGTCAATGCCTCTGACACGCATACTAAACTTCCACGGAAAAACATATTTCCCTGGAATAGAAGCATATTCCGATATCTTCTGTATCAAACAGCCTGTATTGTTATTATTTTTTTTTTAAATATAACCCAGACAGTAATACTTTGTAAAAAAAAAGTTTTTGGCAAATAAAGTATGCACTAGAATATCACCAATATTTTTTAAATGTATATGCAAAATAACTTAAATTTTTCAATACTTTATAGTTGTGGAATCAGTTACTTTGTATTTTTACTTAATTTTGAAAAAAAAATTGTTAAAAGAAATAATATTTTTTGACAACACTGCTGTTCTAGTAACCAATGTGAACACTTATATAAAAAAGATTTTGTAAAACGACTGTTTACAAACATTAAGTTTGAAACACGTTAGCTAGTGGTTAAGGATTCAGTGGACAGTTGCCTACGACTACTTAAAACTCTACATTCCTTAATAAGGCTTGTAACATGTAACCTGAAGATAAACACCAAGTGTTCGAAACGCGTCATTTCATAAAATATTTGTTTCTTTCCCTCATTCTAAACATGAGTGATTATCACGCAATAAAGGAGTTCTTGATCTTTACGCTTGTTTTTCTTGTTATAAATACTCGCATATGCTCTAGAGGTAACAAAAGACGATTTGAATAACTCTGTCCGCAATTGTGCAAAGCATGATTAGCAATTTAGTAATTAGCAAAGATCAAACAGTTTGTCAAATAGTAGATACCCTATTGAACAATTGTGCAATTTTAGGTAGATACGTTGTGCTTGATCTTACTAAGGTGATGGCTCTGCTATTGTGCAAACCAAGGTAGATACGTTGTGCTCGATCTTACTAAGGTGATGGCTCTGCTATTGTGCAAACCAAGGTAGATACGTTATGTTTGATCTTACTAAGGTGATGGCTCTGCTATTGTGCAAACCAAGGTAGATACGTTATGCTTGATCTTACTAAGGTGATGGCTCTGCTATTGTGCAAACCAAGGTAGATACGTTGTGCTTGATCTTACTAAGGTGATGGCTCTGCTATTGTGCAAACCAAGGTAGATACGTTATGCTTGATCTTAATAGGGCGGTGATCATATGTGGGGTATCAATTCCACCACTAATATATAAAATATAATGCAAACAGGTTTTAAAGTTTACGTTAACAAACCCATGAATTTTTCAGGAAGTAAGGCAACATCGTTGTAATTATACCATGGTGACTGTTCATAGAATCACAAGTTTTGTAGTTTTTCAGGCATACAATGGTATAGATACAAAGGTATGCAACATTACTTTCAAATTAATAAAGATATAGTTCAGTTCCAGTCAGATTCTGGATTGATCCAAAGGTAAATGCAGCTATGCTGATATCAACATAACTTTGATTAGATTTTTCCGTTCAAAACTTCTTATCCTCCGGAGTAAGCAGTACAGGTGTTGGCATATATATCATCATATTTTCGTTGAGTAAATGACTTACTTTCTACTTCAGAAATTGAACTAATTTCAAGCCTTTGCAAAATTATTTACAAGTTAATGAAAGATATTCATCTAATTTCAGTCGAATAGAAGAGGTTATCATAGTTTCATTTAAGATAGGGTGTATATCTCAACCTTTCTTGAAAATGTTGTGGATATGTTTCATCACTATATGAGGTTACCTGAGATATTACTTAGGTTTACTTGAATGTTATGATATCAGATAACAAGAAATACGAAACAATAAGTGGCTTATAGTTAAAGGAATGTTAAATTGAACCTTTCTTAACAATGTTGTGGACAGGTTTCATCACTGTGTATCTATATGAGGTTACTTGAAATATCATTGAGGTTTTCCCTGAGATGTTACGATATCAGATAACAAGAAATACGAAACAATATGTGGTTTATAGTTAAAGGAATGTTAAAGTGAACCTTTCTCAGTGAGCATCACTCTGTATCTATATGAGGTTACCTGAGATATTACTTAGGATTACTTGAATGTTATGATATCAAATAACAAGAAATACGAAACAATAAGTAGTTTATAGTTAAAGAGATGCTAAAGTGAAGAAGTTACCTGGACAAGCGGCGAGAATGAAAACAAAGATGTGAAGGGCCGAAATGAAAGCCCTTGAACGACGCATGACTGTAGCACATGAGCACCAGCACAAAGTCGGAATTGCTGATCAAGAGCGGCACTCGGAGTCAGTGAAAACACGACGAGAGCTCGCGCATGGCGAAGGTCAGGAAGACGTTTAAAGGGGAATGCGGCCCAACTGGTGGCGGCGAGAGGATGGTGGCGCAGGTAGTAGTGGGAGGTACAGTCGCTTCCCTCCCCTCTAGACCATCGAGTCACTGCAGGTAACTCAAGAACAGGCTTTTGATGTGGGGAGACTTGCAGGCGCTTGTCTGCCAAAACACACACGCACTACTACACGAATAACAACAAACTAATCATGGTTCAAAGAGCGAAAAACAGTTGAAAGATAACTCTCAGTGAGCTTAAACTACACTATTCAATTGACACTTCAGGCTTGTCAGCATAATTCTAAGGTAATGCAATCAGTTAGCATGTGGTATTTACTCATTATAGGGTAAACAAGTTAATGAAATAGTCTCCACAACCAAAAACTTAATAATATAAACAACGCGTTTCGAAGACATAGTGTTCTTCTTCAAGAGTAAACCTACCTGAAGAATGGTAAAAAACTTTTGTACCATTTATTTTATACTATAGGTAACTCTCTGATGTCATTGTATTTTTTTAGTTTCATGCCTGAAGAAGAACACAAAGTGTTAGTAAAGTGTTGTTTTTATTATTAAACTTCTATATGTGGTGACTATTTCATTAACTTTTTTACCCTATAATTGTCAGAATAAATCTAATTAGTAGTTAAAATCACGAATTTCCAAAGTAGATTTCTTTTTAAACAAAACCATAAGAAGATCATTTAATCTACTTTATAAAACAGTTGTTAGACCATAAAGTCATAAAATGTTTAATACACCATGCATACACACACATCCAGCTACTCTCATAAACACGCATGATTTCATCAAATCTCAGACCTCACTAACAGGCAGGTAGAGATTATTATAAAACTAATATTTAAGGTATCTCAACCTTTCTTAAATATCTTATGTATAGGTTTCATCATTATCTGTCTGAAGCTACCTTACTTATTCTTGAGGTTAATCTGAGAGATATTTAGACAAATGCCAACTGAACTGATATAAACTCATTAGCAGTTTTGACTCTGGCGAAGACCGCTTGTTACGGTTTAAAGGTCTTAGTCTTTTTTCTGATTTCTTACTGTGGTTTATACGTTTATTAAAATCTTGCAGTCATCAATCAGCAAATATACACTAATACATAATACCTATATAATACATACTATAATACTAATACTATACTATACTAATACTAATACTATAATACTAATACATACTATAATACATAATAGTAGGTGTGGTGCACCTACATAAGCAGCACCCAACAAACACTCACACACACACACACACCATCACATATCATTTGCTTACATGTGCATATATGGATTTCTAGTTCGATATTTAATTTTTTTTTTTTTTAACATCCCATAGCAAAGCTTGCTCTGAAGTACAAGACAAAGTTGTCCCTCGACTTCTGTTGATGCTACCCAATAGACAAGTAGCACATTACCAGAGACTATAGTCGACCGTGTCATGCTCTGGCATCACAAACCCAGATCACCCTCACGGAGGGCACGAAGTCTGCCTGTAGCACCAAGCCACTAGTCGTGCACCACGAGGCCTTCTACTGGAAGAAAATTGAACTGATCAAAACCGATTTGAAATCTTGAGCAATCCTGTCTCCATGGGAGGTAAAAGAAGTTTAAATAGATCTCGAAATCAGATTAGGAAATAATTGTTACTGTAACATTTCTATTACATGATTGTTTAATACCAACTAGCAGAAAGAATCAGCTAAGCTAAATCTCATTATAAGACTTTTTAATTTAGATAATTTTTTTTGCAGAGAAGCTACGTCAGTAACTAAAGAATTTTTTCATAAAATTGGAATTTCTAATATAAAATAAATTACGTCGATGTTTGCTACTTGTTTCAGATTATTCACTTCTGATATAATATTCCTGTGTTTCCATATTGCGATTAAAACTTGTCATTTCGTTTGAATGTATAATAATTTTACGTATATAAGTAATTAAATCAAATAGTTATATCTTTGACAAGACTGAAACGACTTAACCTAATGAGACTATATAAGACACAATTCCAGACTTCTTGACGAAAGATCAAATTTGACTCTACACAACAAAATGCTGATATACATTGCAATACTTAAAATGATCTGGACTTACAGACTTGAAATCTGAAGATCAACAAAGCGTTCAAATATCAAAGAATCCAAACAGCCCAATCCTAAGAATCCCAATCATAAGAAGTGATAACTGTCAAGAATAGTTGCAAGTGGTCTGAACAATTTATGTATATGGAGTACATATACCACACCACCTACCACACCTATGGGTGGTTTCTCCACTCTTTTATGTACCATGGATCAGTATTACTTGTTATTCCTATAAGGGTAGTTGTTCCTTCGTAAAAATGTACAAGCTGCCTTTTATGTTTCTAACGACACCATTCATATTGATCTAAAAATTCCTTTTATCCACCAAGAAATCCAATCCCGATACCGCAAATTCTATGAATCTTTACCCACCAATCTAAACCCCTTTTATTCAGGAATTATCATCCCACCAGATTCCTAACAACCCAATTAGAAGGTCTAGAGATCAACTCGTCAAGAAGTGATAACTGTCAAAAATAGCTGCAAGTGATGTGAACAATCTATGTATATGGAGAACTACCAATGGGTCCTTTCTTCACACTTTTACTTCTCTTTTCTGTATCATGGATCAGTATTACTTGTTACCGCTCTAAAGGGTAGTTGTAATATAATAAAATAATAAAAGAAAAGAAAGTTATATCTTTGATGATACTAAATAGAGTAAATTAATATATATCAGAATTATTTTGAACACGATATATGTCCCACTGATAGATGGATTATTGTGATATTATGTCAAAATGTAACCCTTTTAGAGTATGTGAACAGTATAGTTTTCGACGAATCTTGCAGCTTTCTCAATGATGCAGTTAATGAATGAATAAAGAAGGAAGCAGATAAAAGTTGGCTGGAATAACCAGGTTGAGTTTAGTCTAAAAGGCTCTTTACCTCTGAGAGTCTAATTTGTAAGAAAAAGAACAAATATATCTAATTGGCCATTGTTTTCTTGTTTATCTGTTACTCAAAACGTCTTTAATATCATACGAGGAATGCAGGCTCTATTTCGAAGAATTAGAAACATTGAAACACATTCTATGTGAATGTGATGCAGTTACGTTACCATTAACAGGTTATTGATTTCTGTGAAATCACATCTAAAACCAATATAAGTGATACATACTTACTAAAAAAAAATTATTATGAAAAAAATAAAATATAATTTAAGTCGATTTCAGAGACGACAAAATGAAAATACAATAGGACAAAAGGGATCGTGATGGGCAATAGTCCGATGTTCCTAGTTTATAGAGTTAATAAAGTTTACTGTAGTCCTCAGATTTAGATTAATGATTAAAAGTTTCATATGACAAATAGCTTCTTTGAGCACCTGGAATCATTAAATGAGTTCTAGAATACTCCATGAGAGTGTCTGTATAAAGTTTACAGTAGAGCCAATTAAAACAAAAAAAATCATTCAATGTTATTAATATTATGTTAGGGGCCAGGTTTGCTCAGTGGTTAACGTACTCACCTCTGAACTGATAGAACCGGGGATCGATCCCCACATGGCCCTCGATTTATTCATGCAGGAGGTGAATAAATCAGAGCACGTTGTCCCTCAGAGAAGGATGTTACACCGTCGGTTCCGAGGCTGTACGATGTCAGGTACTCGTTAAAGATCCCTAATCTAAATACACTTGAGTTAGGGAAAATTTAGGACTCCCACTATAGAATCAATCTTCATTGTGTGGTATCACAAAGGGCCAATGCTCGGCCTACGTGTGTTCCCTTGTGGGACTACCACTGAAACCTAACCTAACTTAGTATTATGTTAGTTTTAATAAAGTTCAGTATGGTCACCTCTTGAATTTTTCACTGCCATTTACTCACTTATATAAAATATAAAGGAATGAAAGTATTGCATTCGAGTAAACATTTCACAATTGATTTAACAACGGAAATACACGTTTTAAGTTCCTTGAGTTCAATAATATAAGGTTTGAAAATTGGTCTGTCTGTGTGTCTGTAATTGTCTAAGGTCATTAATCTGTGATAAACCGATTGAACGAGTACAGAATCTATTAACGAGGTAAAAGAGGAATTCATGTCATAATAAGAAACAGAGAAATTTATGCATATAAATAAATATAAACCGATGAATTTTTCATTTCAATTGTTCAAAATACTATTATTACTTCTAAAATAAGGTTACCTTCAGGTGAAAGTTAACTCCTATTTTGGCAGGGGGGTGACAAAGTACTAATGAATTGTCATTTTGACATTAAATGTCAAAGTTTTGAAATAAAAACGGAAGGACAGTACTGGGACGAGATAGGAACTAGACCGATCTAGGCAATTTCATGTCGCAGAGAGCGACTGTTCTAGGCCAGTGAAGATGGCATTGTGTTTTCTTCATTATCTTGATAAGGCCATAAAACATCTTCTGTAAAACCTTAGAAGGAAAAAACAGTAAAACCACAACATTCACTCCCCATCTTGTCAGTATATTAGACAATTTATTAATGAAACTGCATTACATAATAAATTCAATTACACATTGACTTTTCCGATAAATAAATAATATTCTTCTTTAAATTAGACAATAAATTATACTTTTTTTAATAGTTGCTTTACTTTGTATTCATGATCACATATATTTTCTTTAATAATTATGTATAATTTTTTTAAAATTCAAAGTTGGTTTCCTGAGAATTGATCCGAAGATCTAACTACGTCTGATTATAAGTCGAAGTTTCACTAAAATTGTTTGGCATTTTTAAGACTAAAAATTCTTATCAGGACTAGTTAATTCTTCGGACCTTATCCTCAAGAATCCCATTTTGAAATTTAAGAATCACTGGTAGAGAAAGTGCACATTATATTTTTTTTAAATACAGTTGTTATGATCTATTCCTCTGCTTATTTTATTTTTCTAAATAACATATATATTTTTTATCTATTTTCAATCTTGTTTCATACTTTTATTATTTGGTAATTTACATACTTCTTTCAGCACATTCGTATTTATGAGAGAAACTTTCCTTCAGTCTATGTTGTCTTAGGATTTATTATTTTCATCATCTTACAGTATTACTTCTTCTTTGTTCACCTGACTGACTTTTCAACTTTTTCGCCTTATTTCAGACCAACCTTCCAACTACTTCTTATTTTTAGCTGAGCGTGTTCGTGGTTAAACTGTTTTTTCCAAACGTCCCCGCTTAGAACGCTTGGCCTCCTCCTCTTTAAACGGTCTTAAAAACGGTTGAAACGCACATTATAAGCTCTAAGGCTGTCTTTTCATTTATTTGTCTAAATAAAATCTTTCTTTTGTTTCTGTAACTTTGAGCTATATATATATTAATGATAAAACAACAATAAGAAATGGGAAAACAAGACTAAGATCTTTCAACCGTAACAAGCAGTCTTCGTCAGAGTCAAAAACCCAACTGAGTTGGGTTTTTGACTCTGACGAAGATCTTAGTCTTGTTTTCCCATTTCTTATTGTGGTTTTATCATTGATTGTTATTTCACGTGTTTATGTGAAACCTTTATATACATATATATATTAGTAAAAGTTGGAAGCAGTCCTTCTTGAATACATGCATTTAAAAACTTTAAACTTTACGTCTGATTCCACTTGATTTAACTTTGTCGAATATTTTTCTAAATTTCGAAATCTTTTCTTCAATTCAGAGTTCAACTTAAAAATTAAATCACCATATTTCTTTGAATTCTTATTGAACATGTTTCGGTGTTACATCCACCATCTTGAGCAAAAAAAGAAACAATTAAAGATACACATAACAAAATTATTCTAAATACCTAAAATCACATTACAATAATAAACAATAAATGAACACGACAGGGAGGTTAACAAAAGGTTACACGGCCAGGTTTGGGATTGTCAGTGTCGGCTTCAATCTTTTCACTTGTCTTAGGTTTCCAAACAAGCGTAACTGGTTGTTAAAGTTATCTTTTTGCTCGTTCGTACTTGTATCTTTTTCCAGTATGTACAACGCCTCTAAAAGACTTTTAAGTAAGTCTTTTCCTGTCCTTTCCGTTGCTATTATTTTAGTGTTGTTAACTATGGATTCCTTTGAAATTTTTGTTTTGTATATCGTTTGTAGGTGTTCTTTAGGGCATCCTGAAACCAGATGCATCGTCAGCCTCCTAGAAAGTGTAGTAATCGTTGATCCTATGTATGAGTAATTTAGGAACTCACAGTTTCCTATTAGGCATTTAAACTCATATACTAGGTTCGTTTGTTTCAATGGCTGTTTCTTCTCAAACTAGTTTGTTCTTTATGTGTTTTATATTGTTCTTTAATATTGTTTTAAGTATTCTTTCATCTGTTTTACAGTAGTCTGAAAACTGGTTTTCAGAGTATATCTAGTAGGCAGTTTGATTTGTCATCTCCCCCGTTTGTCTCATTTTTCTGATTGATATAGTTTAGAAGAGTTTTATCGAATTCACTGTTACTATAGCCATTATTGATAGAACCTGTTTTAAATTTTCTACCGCTCTGTTGAAGATGCCCCAATCTGCCGAGAATTTAAATGCTCCGTCGATTAATTTTTTGATAGTGTCATATTTATATCTTGAGGGACATTCATTCCTGCTATTGAGGTATATCCCGCTGTGTGTTGGCTTGAAAAACTTTTTCAATCTGGATTAGCTTACACTCAATTTAAATAAGAGACATGCATATCGTTTGTAGCACATATATCATCTCACAGAAATTAGTAGAAATCATATTAAATCCTTTGTTTAAATCTTCTTACCTCGTAAATAGCTGTTGGAGTTGTCACTTAGTGTAACCACTTAGTCACGTAGAACTATTTGAGTATTCACTATGTGTGAAACCGGTTGGGCGACCACAACAGCCATTTACGAAGTAAGACGGACTTATATAATAACTAGACTACCTGTGACCCTTTGTGTCAACTCAGAAATAATAACAATAGTTATTGAAATAAACTCACTGAATATAATTGACAGGAACAATTTTAATTGTTGTTGCTTGTTATTAAGGCACGGAAACAGATTCTTATATGGTCCAAGCTTTTGATATAGTATTCTTAACATGATCGACTTCTTTTATTATGAAAGTCGACTTCTTTTTATTTTCTCCTGAAAACTGATTTTCCAAAAATTTAATAAGTTTGTTTTTTTACTCTGTATATTACTTTTCTGAGTATTTGAACTTTTATACTTAATTTTTTCACTTTTATCATCAACTTCTGAATCTACTGCTTTCTTACTGATGTTTTCTAGCCTTCTAACTAGTCTTCTAACTTCTAAGTTTAGAATTAAAATTTTACTAGTTTTTATTTTTAAGTAAGTGATTCATTTGTTATAACTTTAGTATTTGTTTTAACAATGTTAGTTTTACCATCATAAAGTAGTTTATTTTGTTGAGTAGTTTACGTTAGAGTGTTTACTTGGTAAGAAAAACTAGTCAGAAGAGTTGAAAACCTCTGGAGGAAAGTAGTCAATACAGAAGCTGTTGCTAACTTTAACACAATATGTTTGTAAACTTTATTTTAAATTATTAAAAAACATTACGCAAACAATGAATACATGTTAGCTATGATGGCTTGGCGATGTTACCACGTTACACAGCAAAGGCTTAACAGTACTGCCATGGAGACACCGCAAGTAGCGCAGAACTAACTGGTCCAAAACAACTGTAGGCGACACCGAAAACCACCTACCTCAACTGCGCGGCTACTTCCGCAAATGAGTCGCTCCTTAACAGACAGTCATTATCACTCAGAGCTTGACTGCCTCGACTTCACCACGCTAATTCTTGACTTTTGCGTGGTGCATGCTTGTTTAAGGGTAAACTCGGCACTCGTGTATAAGGCTTTTTATACCTTATCTAACCGTTAAAATCTTACAAAAAAAACTGACTATGTTTTAACAATTTTTTTTCTCTACACAACAACATTACATTGGGCCATTAATCTAATGCGTGCTCCTTCATATGCTAAAACATTCAGAAGAAGAAACACTATTCACCACACAAAAGATTTTACCAAACGTCGAAGAGTTTCGAACACTTAGTGTAAGTTATTTAAGTTATTTTACAATAAAATTGTAAAATTGAATACCGAAACATATACAACACTTTATATTTTAGTTATTTTCTATATTAATTCACACATTTTTTTTACATTTTATATTGTAGATGTAAGCTGACGATAAACACTAAGTGTTCGAAACGCGTAGACGATAAAATCTTTTGTATGGAGACTTAGTGTTTCTTCCCGTATTAAAAGGGACATCTAACTCACTTTCTTCAAAAATCTTGTTTGAAAATAAGAAAAGGGATAGAGAGAGTTAGGGGAGGAAAACTTAAGAAAGAGCGAAGAATACTGAGGTAAAGGAAACTTGGAGAAGAAAAGGGTGAGAGGAAACTCAAGGAAAGGGTAATTCTAACCCTTGTATAGTAATATTTACAAAGAAAAATTGATTTTTAATCAAAATAAAGTAATTTTACTTTAAAAAATTAATTAACATTAAATAACTAAAGTTTTCTATTTTTAGCATAAATATGCAAATTTAAATAAATACGGCTTTCAGAGATTAATTATCTGAAGGGAATACGAGCCTTTGTAGTTCTCGTCAGGAATTCATCATCCTAGGTGTTAGTGCCCGTCAAAATGATGTTCTGATCTAGTTGGTTGTACATGTGGATTGTCTGAAATTATTTTAGCAGATGGTTATATTCAGGGGTTTATTTGGTGTGTTTATATTTGGGGATAATAGTCTCCATAAAGTAATTACCCTACAGAATAGTCCAGTGTTTTTCGAATTGGTTGCCTCCAAATGGTAATTCAGAGAATGTTGTTGTTTTCAGGTGTATTTCTCTGCAGGGGTTAGTACTATTTGGAGTGATTCTCTGGATGAAGAATTATTCTTCAGAATAGTCTAATGTTCTATTATTACAGGAGTTAATTTATTATAGCAGAGGGTTGTTTGCAGGGGCTTTTGCCTGCAGAGGATAGTGGTCTTTGCGTGTCATTGCCTACATGGAGTAATTACTATAGAAGTATTCCAGTATCTGGAAGTAATTGCCCACTTAGGTTAATTACAATAGAATATGATGATAGAATGTTCTGAAGGGTATTTTTCTGCAATATGTACTATCCTTTGGAGTGATCCTCAGCTTGGAGGACTAATCCTACAAAAAAGTCCAGTGTCTTAGAAAGTGAATGGCTACAAAGATTAATTATTATAGAATTTGAGCTAGTTGTCTTTGAAAATGATGGTCTGCAAGGATTAATTATCCTACAAAATTATAGAATGACTTTTAAAATGATTGGCTGCAAAGGTTAATTGGCTGCAACTTTAACCTGAGGTCGTTGTAATTCTACAAGGTGGTTGTTTTCAGAGGTAGTTGTCTTCGGATGATTGTCGGAGCGTGATTGTATGCAGGTGTTAACTATTCTATCAGGTACTTTACCTTCGGAGGTTTTACCTCCAGGGAGTAATTTTTTTTGTGGGTGATCATATGCAAGAGGTTACTACCCCAGAGAATAATATTATATGTTTCGGGGTCACATAAATTAGTCTTATAATACCACGTACGTGAGCTTGAGAATGTTTTTATAACAAAAATAAACTTCCATTACATGTAATAAATTCATAATACTATAGTTTTGTTAAGGAGATTCGATGTGAGTTGTCTGGAACATTTGACCCAATTCCTATAGGACCTTGGATGCATCACACTCATTAACTACTTAGTGTTCAGGCCAGGTGCGCTTCAGTCAACGACCCCAGCGTTTCCTGACTGGCCACTGGCCATTGGCTTGCGCCCAGTGTCTCCCAGACGTCGCCTCCATATCCCTTTCCTTATTGATTAGCACCAGTGTCTTTTAATAACAAACTACGTATCTCCAACAATGCTCTACTCATCAATCTACAATAGAGTTGATTCAATATTGTCAATTGTATTTTAAAACTACTCTTTTGCCAACAGGAAAAGTACCATCACAATTGTTCCCTATCCAGGCATAACAATACTACCCTTAATATTTGGCCTCTCAAAATTAAATAATACCAAAACATACCAAAATTTAACATTGTTTTGTAAAATATACTGAACAGAATATATAGCTTATTCAGTTTTCAATTTATTTTGCAGTCTATATTTATATTTATTTTTTTAACATTTTGATAATTATACATGAAATACATATAGCCAAATATGTTAATTAATTAATAATTAAAATTAATTAAATAATTAATCAGTTAGGTTGCAGTAGCAGTCCCACAAGGGAACACACGTAGGCCGAGCATTGGCCCTTTGTGATACCACACAATGAAGATTGATTCTACAGTGGGAGTCCTAAATTTTGCCCAACCCAAGTGTATATAGAGTAGGCATCTTTAAGGAGTACCTGACATCGTACAGGCTCGGGACCGACGGTTTAACGTCCTTCTCCGAGGGACGACGCGCTTAGATTTATTCGCCTCCCGCATGAATAAATCAAGGGCCAGGTGGGGATCGAACCCCGGTCCTATCAGTTCAGAGGCGAGCACGTAACCACTGATCTAACCTGACCCCCTAATTAATCAGTTAGAATTTAATTAATAATTGAACACCAAATAGTGCATCCACGTAATCTAATAAAAGCATGCTAGAAATCTGTATTATCCATCTAAAATGCAGAAGGGGAAAGCTTATAAACATTGCAGTTTTTGAGAGCTTAAAAACTTGTGCATACCAGGACTTAAAACTATTTATTTAGCAACTCATGCTTTAAAATGACTGCGATCTCTGATGTGATAGGAACATCACACTTATGGAGAAGGTGATGATTTATAATGCTGGTATGGTGCCCTGGTTGGACAGAGAATGAGTGAGTCATCAAAGAATAAATCTCAAATAGCCAACACTCAACTTAACTGTAAGTAACTATGTTAACTATATTATTAATATCATTGACAATTAATTTCATTAATCGATTTCATTTAATGTGGTGCTGGCCATTTTGCCAATTATAACAAAAGTGTAATGATGAGACTTAATTAGTCTGTAAGTGTATGTTATTGTAAGTGAATATGCTTTAAGTGTATACCCTTCTAAGTGACACTCTTGTAAGTGTATGTCCTTGTAGGTGTAATATTTCCTTGTAAGTGTATGTCCTTGTAAGTGATAGCCTTGTATGTGTAATAGTTCCATTTAAGTGTATTTCCTGGTAAGTGTATGTTCTTATAAGTATATGCCCTAGTAAGTATATATTCTTTAAGTGTATACGCTTGTAAGTGTAATATTTTCTAGTAAGTGATAGCCTTATAAGTGTAATATTTCATTTTAAGTGTATTTCCTTGTAAGCGTATGTTCTTGTAAGTACATGCCCTAGTAATTATATATTCTTTAAGTGTATACATTTGTAAGTGATACCCTTGTAAGTGTAATATTTTCTAGTAAGTGATACCCTTATAAGTGTAATATTTTATTTTAAGTGTATTTCCTTGTAAGTGTATGTCCTCGTAAGTCTATTACGAGTTTATCGTTCCTCTTCAATTTCATAAATTTAGAGTATGTTTGTCATGCAGTATTCATATCGAGACAATACTTAATAAGTATCATTAAGTATTAACCTAATTAACCTAGGTGGTAAATCCATTCTTAAACGGAATCAAAATTGTATTCATGACTTACTGTTTTTGAACAGAAATTAGAAATATAATAGAAATGAGGCCGAATAACATCAGAAAGAATATTATAAAATCAATATGGACAGGGTGGAAAACCAAATGGAATGGAGAAATCACTCAACTTTGGAAAATAATAGGATTAATTGAGACAACAATAAACACTGGATCAGGAAATCGAGGACAAATGTGATATTAAACCGCCTACGTATAGGTCACACGCGAGCTACAAATAGTTACCTGTTATCCAAAGAACAAAGATCCTCATGCCCAAAATGTAAAGATGTTGAAGATGTCTCATTAAATTGAAGAATGCCCAATATTAGAGGGAGAAAGGATGTCTGCAGGCATACCATCAAAATTGACAATAGGACTAGCCCCTGATAATTAATATCCCAGTGAAGTGACATCATTCCTAAAGAAAATAAAGCTATACAACAATATATGAAGGACTAGAGAATCGAACAAAACCAGACAGTGCTAATGTCCTACTAGGCGATGCACTTATCACCTATAAATAAAAAAAAGAAGAAATTAGTAGAGAAATCATTGCTTAATATATGAAAGCCTGTTTTGGAGTCGGTATCAGAGGTATTATTATTACTCAAAAAGTGGGAGACTTAGTCCAAGGGTTATTCATTACTGAGAGGTTTTGGTTTTCAGTTAGTGACACCTTTGGTTGAAGAATGGAATACAGCATCAAAAATTTAATGGGAAATGAATATTTGGGGGTTGGACTCAAAAATATTTGCCTAATGAGTCGCAGTGTTTGAAAGATTTCTATGTAAATATAAGAGTTTTTCGATTTTTTGCTTTTATTCAATGAATCTATAGCAGGCGTGGGCAATTATTTTGACGTGAGGGCCGCTTTGATGGCATCCTTTAATAAAAACTAAATTTATTTAAAAAATTAAGTAACTATGACATTTTTTAATATACTAAAGATCAACCATAATGAACCATTATGCAGTTTTCAGAGAAGTTTTTTTTTTAGTTCTATAACATATCGTTCAGAAATGTTACCACTTCATATGGCTTAAGTGAACCAGCAAAACATTAGTGTAGTATTTGATAGGCTTAGTGCAATGAAGTTGAAGGTCAAAGGAATAAGCAATGAGAAAAAGGATCGGTCAGTGGGCAGACTCACTTTCATGGGTACAACGGTACCCGAACCGGGTAGGCGACCCACTTGTGGCGGTAAGGCACCGCTGCGAGGCTACACTTGACTGCTGGCAACCTGGCTCATAATGGAGTAAGTAAATCGTCTAGTAGACTATTCTGCTGCTCTTTTCGAGGTAGGAGAATTTCATTTAATATATGATTTTCATTGTAAACTGCTTTTATTTATACAGTGGTCGCCACTTAATGTTATAACTTTTGTAAGCATCAGAAGTGATAAAAATAACCAAAGAAATGGAAATTACCATTTTAAAATTCATGAGACTAAAGCTACAGGTCTAGCAAAAAAAAACTCAAATAAATGAAATATGTAATAAATAGTGAAACTATAAGTTATAGTTATACTATTTAAACTATAAGCATTACAGTAAGTTATTTATTTAGAAAATCGTCCTGCTTTGTTTTTTTTTCACGTCTTTTTGCAGTCAGTTATAAAGGTCAGTTTTGCAGTTATTTATAAAGGACGTGTCTCATAATGAAGTTCAAATTCAGAAGTTCTATTTTGCACTCCAAGCCATAGCACGCGATGAGCTTCCCACATTCCAACAACATTTCCTTATTTGTTGGAATGCACACCTCTGCTTCATCACCACACCTACTTTATTTTCCCTAGTCTGTGTAACCAGTATCGCAGACGTCATCGTAAACTTTGCAGCCACCTGGAGGTTATTGTCCACTGCCATCCACTCCTCGAAGTCGGTTAGCGTCAAATCATTTGATTTTTCTGTAACAATGTTCTCTATTTCGTTGCGGTTTTAATAGTACACGAGAAACCAACTTTCTTCAAACAGTTTTGAGTTGTTTCTTACGAAACATGCTTCCTAGTTATCTTTTCAAACATTTGTGAAGAAGAGCATTGAAAGAAGGAAATCTTATCTCTTGCTTTGTCCGAGATAAAATCAGGATTTTTAGAACAACTTCTCGCTGAGCATTTACGCTGGGACTGAACTCAACAAAGAAAGTCCCTAGGTTTGAAAAAAAAATTGATAACAGTAACCGATGAACTGATTACAGTAAACAGTATATTTGTAATACATATTGTATTTTCAGTGTTATATCCATGATTACATTAAGCAGCTTCCACTGTATATACAACTGCATCTTATTTAGTTGATAAGTTCCATTAAAGTTGTTGAAATACACATATAAAACGTTCTTTTGAAATAATTTAAAGATTTTGGCAGACCTATAAAGTCAAGTTCCCGTGCGCTGATCGCATTACAAAATGCTCACATGTCGTTCAGTATAAGCGAACGCTTCCCATAAATATAAGTCTCCCAATTTCTTTACATTTCTCATGTCAGATTTGCTATAAAATAAAACATCAAAAAGTAGTTAACATATATTAAAAAAAATATTCATGTCATGTTTTTGTTTTTTTTTTTATCCATTCAACACATCCTACTCTGTACTTTTTGTGCGTATAATAAATTCAAGACTTCACTATAAAACCTTGTCTACATTTAAATCTCTAGGAGTTATAAGTTTTAAATGTATATATATAAAGATTTCACATAAACACGTGAAACAACAATGAATGATCAAACCACAATAAGAAATGGGAATTCAAGACTAAGATCTTTCAACGGTAACAAGCGGTCTTCGTCAGAGTCAAAAACCCAACTGACCTTAGTCAAAAACAAGATCTTAGTCTTGTTTTCCCATTTCTTATTGTGGTTTGATCATTCATATATATATATGTTGGGTAGCAGTTTGCATCTCAACGCGAGTACTTTGCACTTCTTCCCGACGACGACGGATATCGAAATATCGAAGTGAGTTCTGTAGTGTCTTTCTGTGTTCTTTCCTAGTTGTTAAAGTTTATATATATATATATAATTGAGAGTAAAATATTCCGATCAAAATAATTTAAAAATATATGCTCCTATTAATAATCTGAACCACTTAGTTGATTAATTTTTTTTTCCTTTACTTCTTTTGTTCGACACATTTTTAATTTACTCTAAGAAAAGTATAGTGTTCGTGAAAAAGTTCTTTCTGGAGAGTTTTGAAATTTTAGCATTATCTTTGAGGCTGACACAGTAATAAACGAAAAATATACTCAAATTTTTAAAACAACAGGAATTTTTTTTTCCAATAAAATGTAAAATTTTTGAATAACAATTCAATCTCAAAGATTATGAGAGCAATACAAGCTATACCGTTTAAACGGATCAAAATGACTGAACCAAATGAAACTATACCTAAAAATAGAATATTCTATGGAGGATGAGTTGAGATAATTATTTTTCAAAATTGCTTTCACCAAAGGGCCGTGGTAGTACATTTTCTGTTTTCAGAAATTTTTTTTGACGCAAATGGCTTATTAATAAACCATGAAATTTCGCTAAAACATTGAAAAGAAAATTAACAATTTATAAAAAAGGTTCATGGAATTTCAATTTTTTCTGGTTCGGTCAATTTTCTAGATTCAAAAATCAAACTTTTTGTTTCAATTTTTAACCTAGAAAATTGACCAAATCCTGGTTAAATAATACACCTATTCTATCAAACGGTTTATATATATATATATATATATATATATATATATTAATAGTTTTCTTACCTTCCTTCTCCATTACTTTTATGTTAGTTTCTCAGTTTTCACTTTGTTTGCTCTCTGATGACATACATTGAAAGGCCTCAGAGGATTTATTTCTATTGTTTTCCTTTTTTCATTGTGGTTTAAACTTCATATATTTAATTCAATGTAGATAAAGAAACATAGAGAAGTTAAAAGCATACACTGTGTTTTTTTAAAAAAAAATGTATGGTTAATTGTCTACATTGAACTTTATTTGTAAGTTTCGGATCGAATATTTTTATCAAAACGGTCCAATGGACTTTGAAAAAACATGATAACGAAAGTCAGACACTGATAAGATCAGATATATCTCATTTCTATAATTGGACCATTGTCGTCATCAGAAGGCGAGAAGGGCAGGTGCCCTACCTCCATAGGTTTTGACGAAGACTAGTTTTTTGATTGAAAGAATCTTGTATTTCATATTTTTTATCCCTGATATAGTTTATGTTTATTTCACGTATTTTCTGTAAAATTTGAGTGTATTTATAGCACAATTGAAGGATGAAGGCATGACTCAGAATGGACAACTATACTGTAGATATATTGTCTGGTTTTCGCTATAAATAGCATTCACAAACGTTTAACACTCTGTCTTTGTTAAATCTATCCGTCGTCTTTCCAAGAATATTTGTGTTAGGTTAGATTAGGTTGTAGTTGATGTTCCAGAAGAGAACCCACATAGGGCATAAAGTGGCCCCTTATGGTACCAAAAATCAAGAATAGGGCTATTATCCCTCCTCACTAGTACACTTGAATCATCTCGAGAGAATAGTAAACTGTATTCGATCCCTGACACCAGTGAATGCGAAGTTCTGAAGATGGTCGAATGAGTATCTCCGAATGTCGTATTCCTTCTTTAAGCCAGACCTGGGCATTGATAAAGGAAATCAGGAACAGATTCCCCCTCTTCCTCGCTTTTGCATGCTCTGCAGAGCATCTCCAAACCCATGCTGGTGAAATGCTATTAGCCTGTGTACAGTACAAACCGCATGAACATTAGCTACCCTTTCACTATTCTTAGAGATATGTTCATTAGTCCTTCTGTAATTTAAGGAAGACTATGTAGAAGTTGCTTTAAAATGAACCACATGCCCTCCCTGGTGTACCTTTGATTTACACAGTCACTGATACTTTCACGAACCTGGAGCTCGCACGTATTCTTTCTGCTATGATTTAACTAGTGTTTTATTCATCCGATGATTATTTATGAATCACTCGATACAAAACATTTTTTTTTTTGGATATGTGATTGTGCATTAGTTGGACTTCATTCACTGTCAAGTCCGTTAGTTGGTCTAGTTCTAACTCTTTTGCGTACTGTCGAATCTCCAGTTGGCTGACTTCTGCCCATCCCAAGCAGATTGTATGTTGCCGTTACTTGGAATTAAGAATTGCTCCGTCTCATATGCGTAGCACCAACGCTTGCGAATTGGAGCAAAACCTAAAAAGCACTTCGCTTAAAAACAAAGCACTCATAACTATTATCAAATCAAATTCACTAACATTTTTTTAAGCACTACTATATTTTACCTTTCCTTTACTGACACATACATATCATTATTTTTGTACTTAAATTCATAACAAAACTTATTAATACCATGTACATTAACAAAAATAAGAATTATAATAACAAAAAATCCATTAGTATGAAATTCCTAGTAGTTAAAAATTCTAAATTTATAAAAGTCCAAGTAGTATTAAAAAAATCCCAAATAGTTAGAAATTGTACTTGACAATCGTAAACTATTTTGGAAACATAGTTGAATTTTTTTTAGGAATGATAAAAAAAATTCAAAGTAACATATTTAAATAAACTTCCTGTTTTGAATACAATATGTGTTGTTAATTCTGTATTCTATAGTATAGAAAAGTACATAACTGAATATATAACAACAAAAAATGGTCCAAAACGATAAAAGACAATTACAAAATGATGTGGGCGAGAGAATCGGAATTAAGGTTAAGCTTCAAGTAAACACGGTCATAATAATAGATACAAACATAGTTATCAAACAACAATAAATTTATTGTTGGTTATACGCATGAATTTTGAAAATAATAGTTTTTAATAATTATTATTATGTTATGCTAGGTTAGGTTGCAGTGATAGAACCATAAGAGGACGTACATAGGCCGAACAGTGGCACTTTGTGTACCACACAATCCTATATTCTAGATTGGGAGTCCTAAATTTTGTTTAATTCAAGTGTATTTAGAGTTCGAATCGTTAACGACTCTACCTGACATTGTACAGACTAGGGACTGACGGCTTAACGTCCTCTCCAAGAGACGACGTGCTCAGATTTATTCACCTACCGCATGAATATTCGAGGGTCAGAGTGTATATGGGACCCTAGGTCTTCCAGTCTAGAGCCGAAGTCATTGACACTGGGCTACCCCAGCACACTAGCAATTATTATTAAATATATTACACTTATTTAAAGTAATCAAATGAGTCGTAAATGAATAATGCATAATTAAAACACAAATGCATATAAAAGTATATTCAATACCTGAATCACTGAAAGAGAAATGTCAATTGTAAAGAAATGAAGACCCCCAATTATATCTTTTATAAATTCTTTAAGATTTCGAGGATTTAGATAAGAACTTAGTAAGAAAAAAGTTTCTAATTGAAGTTGTAGACAAACTCCTAATCTATTATGAGCATTTAGATTTCCTTCGAAGTCGATCATTTATAATATGTTTCTTTTTTTATTTTTGTATTATTTACTGAGGTGATACACAAGACTTCTAGTGTATCCTTTGGTGATACACAAGACTTCTAGTGTATCCTTTGGTGATACACAAGACTTCTAATGTATCCTTTGGTGATACACAAGACTTCTAGTGTATCCTTTGGTGATACACAAGACTTCTAGTGTATCCTTTGGTGACACACAAGACTTCTAGTGTATCCTTTGGTGATACACAAGACTTCTAGTGTATCCTTTGGTGATACACAAGATTCTAGTGTATCCTTTGGTGATACATAAGACTATTAGTGTATACTTTGGTGATACACAAGACTTCTAGTGTACCCTTTGGTGATACACAAGACTTCTAGTGTATCCTTTGGTGACACACAAGTCTTCTAGTGTATCCTTTGGTGACACACAAGACTTCTAGTGTATCCTTTGGTGTTACACAAGACTTCTAGTGTATCCTTTGGTGACACACAAGTCTTCTAGTGTATTCTTTGGTGATACACAAGACTTCTAGTGTATCCTTTGGTGATACACAAGACTTCTAGTGTATCCTTTGGTGACACACAAGACTTCTAGTGTATCCTTTGGTGATACACAAAACTTCTAGTGTATCCTTTGGTGATACACAAGACTTCTAGTGTATCCTTTGGTGATACACAAGACTTCTAGTGTATCCTTTGGTGACACACAAGTCTTCTAGTGTATCCTTTGGTGACACACAAGACTTCTAGTGTATCCTTTGGTGATACACAAGACTTCTAGTGTATCCTTTGGTGACACACAAGTCTTCTAGTGTATCCTTTGGTGATACACAAGACTTCTAGTGTATCCTTTGGTGATACACAAGACTTCTAGTGTATCCTTTGGTGATACACAAGACTTCTAGTGTATCCTTTGGTGATACACAAGACTTCTAGTGTATCCTTTGGTGACACACAAGTCTTCTAGTGTATCCTTTGGTGACACACAAGACTTCTAGTGTATCCTTTGGTGACACACAAGTCTTCTAGTGTATCCTTTGGTGACACACAAGACTTCTAGTGTATCCTTTGGTGATACACAAGACTTCTAGTGTATCCTTTGGTGACACACAAGTCTTCTAGTGTATCCTTTGGTGACACACAAGACTTCTAGTGTATCCTTTGGTGATACACAAGACTTCTAGTGTATCCTTTGGTGACACACAAGTCTTCTAGTGTATCCTTTGGTGATACACAAGACTTCTAGTGTATCCTTTGGTGATACACAAGACTTCTAGTGTATCCTTTGGTGATACACAAGACTTCTAGTGTATCCTTTGGTGATACACAAGACTTCTAGTGTATTCTTTGGTGATACACAAGTCTCGTTTGGCCTCTAGGCAGAGCTTATTAATACATAATTAACAGTAGCTATTTAGTTTCCTAGTATCCTACACACAGAGAGTGCATAGTTCAGTCATTCAATGAAGAAGATTGCCAAAATGCATATTTTAAAAACTGTTGTTTGTGACGTCATTAAGAAATAGATACGTATGATTTGTGCTGAAACATAAAGTTTTAAATATTCTTATTCATATAATTTTAGAATATGAATTTATTTATTTATAGGACTCTAGCTGATCTACCCGGTGTGGTCAGGTGATAGATTATGCCCTGAACGGTACGGCGTTTTGTTATGAACGGTAGATCCCAAAAAAAAGGACCCTGATCAAAATCAAAATACCCTAGTTGGTCCCCCCAAAAAAAAGTATATAAGATCAATTTATTTCTTTGTACCTAATCTTTTCTAGTTTTATTTCTATACCGGACTGACAGGCAAACTTTGTATTTTATATACACAGGTGATATTAGAATAGTCATAGTAGGGGAATTAATAACAAAACAAAAATATGTAAAAAATATGCATCTTTATTTTATTAGCTACATTAATAGTTAAAAAGAATAAATTAAAAGCTGAAAAAGACTTTCTTTGATATATTTAGACATTTATCGTCATCAGTTAAAGTTATCTCCTAAAAGGATATGCACCAGTTTCAATCATACAATAACGAAAAACGTCAAAAAAAAAATGAAAATATATATAGGTAAAAAAAAAGAAATAGAATGATAAACAAAATTACGCGAATGAAATATTTAATAATGAAAAAACTATTTAAAATAGGATTTCAAAAAAATATTAATTAACGATAAAGATTGAATGTGTACAGGTGATAAGTGTACAAGGAAACACATATTTGCATGGTGTAAAGCTTTTATGCTAAAATTACTGTTAAAATTGGGTTTTCTGTTTAGTGATTCGCACACGTTAACTGTCATTAAAACCAAAGGCGTGAGAATTGACAACTCATCCATAGTAATGGAAATGCGCTGTGTGTGTGTAATCTAGGCCTTAAAAACTACATTTGAATTGAATCTAAAATTTAAAAGAATATATGCATAAGGATATTAAAATCACAAATATCCTTATCAATTATTTTGTTTCTAACGTCCATATTCAAAAGTTTTTCATTGTGTTTTTTGGAGTTGAATAATGTAAATTTATTCGTTCTTTCTCACTCATTTCAGTTTTAGGTGAATGATATTACCTGGTTTTATTCATCATCCGGAGTTCTCTCTCGTTGCGTGATGTCTGTCGTGGATGCCCGCCTCCGCGAGGTCCACCTTGGGCACCCCGGGGATTGCTGGAGGAGTGGCCTTTTATGTCGCTTCACCCGCACTCCACGGTGTGGCTAAAGGGCACCACGTAAAAAACATCGATCTGCTCTGCTTTGTTCCATATTATGGTCGGAAGGCTTTGGTGTATGGTAATAAATCAAAACAGTCCCCTCTCGTTTCACACTCAAAGTTGCTGAGGTATTGATCTTCAAAGAATACCTAGTAACATACAGATTTTAGATCCTCTCTGAGGGACAGCTTGCACAAGATTCTCCACATCTTGGAAAAGTCTTGGACAAGGTCCACCCCTCCCATCTTTATTAATAAAGGAAGTATGCAACCTGTTCGGCCTCATTTATCTCCTTTGACTCATTAGTAAGAGGATTAATACAATTTGACAATAAAAAGGATCGAACCAGATTTCTTGTGAATATACATAGATACACGATTTACTGGTGCAAAGACATCGTGTTAAGATGTATATTGAAGTAGAAAGAAACGAGTGAGTTGTTTATATCACTCACTAGATGTTTGATCGCTGACAGTTGTCGGTTATTCTTTTAGGATGCGAGGTTGGTTAGAGGTGGTTAAAGCTTAGAGGTAGCCAAATGACAACATGCTCGCCTCTGGACAGGTAGTTTTATGGTTCAATACCCACTCTGACCTTCAGTTTATTCTTGTATGTTTAAATTTTCCCATTTAAAACTTAGAAATATTCCTATATTTTCTGAAAAATGTTAGAAAAAAAAGTGATATTGTGTTAATGGTGCAACTATAATCAAAGTACTTTTTTCAAAGTATGTACTTTTGTTAGGACGCATGTAAAATACATTATAAAAATAATAGTTAAATCTAAATTGGTTAAAATTTTCTCTGTCATTGAATAAAAGATTTTTAAAACTTCAATTATTCTATTTAATACATTTATCCGGAATATACAAGAATAAATGATTTTTCAAAGAGTAGAATTAACTCCAAATGCTTTGCAAATTGCATAAACAGCAGGCCTCATCCAATCAAGTCGGCAAAACCACACACTTATCTGCTTGAATGGTCTGGTAGTAAAATGATTGGGCAAACCTCTTAGTGGGTCAGCAACCCCTGCGCGACTGGTTTGAAACCTCCTGACCTTCCCTCTTCAAGGACAGAACAATTTACAGGTGACTTGATGCTTCTAGTGGAGGGTTCCTATACTTTATATGCCTCCCACTTTGAGAATGTATATGATATCATACCTAATACGTGAATAGTGAATACATATATATATATATATATATAGTTGACTGTCGTCCCTCCGTCAATTCACTTCTTCTCCTGAGGACGACCACCATTACGGTCGAAATATTGAAAAGTGAGTCTTTGTTGTGTTTCAGTTTATGTGTCACTGCTTATTTCAATTGTATATATATATATATATATATATATATTATATATATATACACTCAATAAATTGTTCTTGACCTCTTCTATTCTATTGTATGTTTTGTTATTTAGGTTATTTGTTATTTGTCATATATGACCCAGCCCTCAACAACAAAACATACAATATATATATAAAGATTCCACATACACACGTGACATAACAATATAAAGTTATACCTATATACCTAAAGATATATATATATATATATATATATAAAGATTTCACATAAACACGTGAAATAACAATCAATGATCGAACCACAATATGAAATGGGAAAACAAGACTAAGATCTTTCAACCGTAACAAGCGGTTTTCGTCTCAGAGTCAAAAACCCAACTGAAACACTAGTTGAAGAAAACATCTGGTGAGGGGTTGAGAAGAGTGGGAGGGAAAAGTGGTATCTTAAAAGGGTGAAAGTGCAGGAAAGGACTAATGTGCAGAAAGGGATGTTTGGGGAAACAAAGGAGTACAGTAAGAAAGAGTAAAAAACTATACGCTAGCTGTCAACCCTTTGAAGTTTGTAGCAACATTCAAGAACGTTAATTAAGGTGAAATCAGACATAGCGTTTTTAAATATATATATAAAACTATATATAAAATATATATATAATTTATAATATATATATTATTCAAATTGTAACTTTAATTTAAAGAAATTGCTTCTTGATAAGTTTCTGTATCCTCCAGAATAACGATTTCGTTATTGCATCTAAACTAGATAACATACTTCCTACAGTCAACATGTTACAACTTTTTCCTAGGGTCATCTTCAGGACGAGAATGATTTTCAAATGTATTTCTTCTTATATAGACAAAGTAGAGTCAATTAGGAGGATTAAGGTTGTTTGTTCAACGCTGGGAGGTTGAGTGACCTAAGAGGTCACTATTACTTACAAACTAGGCCTGGTCTTTTGTCTTTGGGTTCCAAATAACTTCAACATTTTATGACTATTTTGTAACTGAAAATTGATAAGTGGTTTCATTTTTTGTGTCCATACAGCTTCAAAAATTTTAAGTCTTTGATGATCTCATTATTTTTTTTTTTTTAATATTTCGGTACCTGCTAGAATAATGTCTCTTGTTAATTTAGTTTGTGAATTTGCTTCATGTGTTTCTTGGGAGCTCCAGAGATCAGATGTATTGTGAGTCTCCTTGACAGGATAGTAGCGGTTACTGCAATGTACGAATGTTTTCGGTTTTCACAGTCACCGTAGTACATCTATATTCGTATACTAACTTAGTTTTTTTGAGTGGAGTGCTCTTTGTTTGGTTATTGCTATTTATTTATTTGG
>JAPFBL010000919.1:0-52215 GCA_026182355.1 Hermatobates lingyangjiaoensis | reverse complement strand
AGAGTGGGTATGAACCCCGAACCACCAGTCAGAGGCGAAACGTAACCACTGAGCTAATATGGCCCCCATATAGAGACTATTTTATTAGCTTTTTACCCTACAAAGAATAATTAGAAATAAACATGAAGGGAAACAATGAAATGAACGTTTAAAATAAGAATACCATTAGATGAAATGATAGCCATTTGCCACCATGACAGGCAAACAACATGAGGAACAAGTGTTGTGAAGAATCCTCTCCAATGATCTCTAACACACATCCTGAATAGCATGAAAGGAAGAATTGAGTGCAGTAAGAGACGAAAATTCAGACAGAACTCAATACTGTTGCCTGCAAAACAAATGGATAAACCAGTATAACTAAACTCAAGTTGCTAAAAACACGAAGACATGATATTCATATTTAAAAAAATAGTTTAAACATAACTAAACAAATTATTTCAATACACAGTTATATTTTTTATGATATAATATATGAAGATGCAAAATAGTTTATTGTTATTATTGTTCCTCTTCTTCAGCGGATGGCCATATGGCTTAATCTTCCACCAGATTTAGTTTAAAAAAAAAAAGAATTTTTTTTTAGCATTAAATAAACACTAAGTGAAGTTATCTCGTAAAAAATGTCATAATTTTCTTCAAAATAGAATAAATGATGTACTTTACAGTAACTCATATGCCTAACTAATTTATTATCAGCTTTGTTCGAATGCAAAATGCATGGGTGGTTCAGTTGTCGAAGTATAACTGATGTCTCCAAGTTATTTTTAGTTCTTCTTTTCTAGTCTGACAGATCTTCTAACTTTAAACTCTTTTACTTTATATCCTCAAACTAGTAACTGTCAGTCTAGCTTCCAGAGTTCCATTTCAAATATCTTATTTTTTTCTTAATTTAATTTAGCCAAACATCGCAATATAAAATTTTGGGATAATTTTCTGGGGTATATTTTTCAAGATGTATATTTAAATAAAATTACTTCATAATTATTTTTCGTCAAATAACGTCCATTGACTGATAAGTGATTGAAATAAGCCACAATTATTGTTCCTCTTCTTCCAGGTTGACTATAACACAGAAACTTCTTTCAAATTTTACTTGCAAAAAAAATTCAGTTTAGTTAGTATCAAACAAACCCCACATGAAGTTTTTTTGCAAGGCAAAGTGTAAATAAACAACTGATAAAGACAAAAAATAATTATAACTTGATTGTGCTTTTAACCTATATTAATTTATAATATTATGATAAAAGTCCGTCTTACCTCGTTTATCGGTGATATAGACGTCCAATCAGTTTCAAACATTGTCCATCTTCAAAAGACTTGTGAAATGTTGATCAGACGTGTGAAACCGGTTGGGTGGTAGATCACCGATAAATGAGATAAAACGTACCTTTATAGTAATGGAGTGATTAAGCGTCTCTAATAGCCTCTAACACTCAACTCCGACTTTCGGCCTTCACGAGGCTACCCTGTTGACCTGCTATATGCAGGGACAAACGAAAGAGGAAGAGAAGGTGATCAGGGGCTGGGCCTGACCACCTTCGTTTCCCATCTTTCCTAATCCCCAAATCCCCTCTTTTTATCCCAGCCCTAATCTAAGGTGTTCCCAGCGATCCGTGCCGAAGGATGGATGATACAGGGGTTTCTGTATTATGAACGGAGCCCCCTTGAGTAAATAGCCTTACTCCGGTATGCGGTGCTCTGCCGAAGCGGACAAAAAACCACCGATAGAGCTTCAGGGATTTTCCCCTGTAAGGAGACCATCCTCCGGAAGCGCAGAGGGTCCAAAAGCGCTTACTAGTGAGAACTTCCCACAAGTGAACCTGAGGACCAGAAGAAGATCATCCCGAAAAAGGAGAAAGGAAGTTACTTTTTCAAGAAACATAGGGAGCCTGAATGGACATTATCAATGATGGTTTGTGCAGATTCTGCAAAGAGGAAGAAATACCGTTGCACCTTTTGATAACTTGTAAGGCAACTTTGCTGCAGAGAGGCAGGTGCTTCGGGACACTCAACAAACCTTAGAAAAACTTTTACCGCTGGAACCAGCAAAAGTGTTGAGCTTCTAGAGGCGTTGAAGCTAACTGCTGGGGTACTTTAGTACAGAAGGGGGGGAAGTACAATAGTTTTTTTTTTAAGACGCAGTGCTATAGTCACCCTCAAATAATAAAAATAAAAAAATATAGTAATATTATATTTTCTAACCTCTGTGTACTAACAAATTGAATGTATATTTAATGTGACCTTCACAGGGTGAACCAGGTGTACTACCTTCGAATAGAAATCTTAAATCCCTGCTCTGGGTATTGATGATTCACTTGCGCGCAATGTGGATAAAGCTTGTTGATTGTTTCCAGAGTAGTGTTATATTATTGCATCTACATTAAAAGTAGTGTTTATTTCTGTTTTGAAACCAAGTGAAGACAATGTTTTTTTTTTTTTTGTTTTTCTTTTAAATTAAGATTGTTTTTATTTTTTGTAAGTTTTCTTTTGTTTTATGAATTAAGATCTGTTTTTAACTTTTTTAGCCTATAGATTCTTGCTTATATTTTCAATTTTCTTGTATCTTACCCAAAACTTTCAGACTGAACATTTCTCTACGAATACCCTTGTTTCAATTCAAGGAATTGAAGTTTCGTAGATATTATTAGTGTGGTCATGGCTGCTCCAATAAATGTGCGTTCTGCACTTTCTCGAGTTTGTCTAGATTATTTATGGTATAAAGGAGAGGTAACTTAGGAGGTCTACTTCATGAACATTCGTACATTGGTATATGCTAATGAAACCATGTCCCATAAAAGGAACTATACTGAGTCATCCACTCCGTTTCGTAGTTATTAAGTCTTTTCACAAAATATTGTTTTGTTTTTAATATTTTTCCAAATTATATTAAGTTTGATGCGATTAAGATAATTTCTTAACGAATACTACCCTATGCAGTTTGCAATAGTAGTTCTTTCAAGTTCTTTGAAATTGAAGGTTAGTCGAAAAAGCGTTGGTCTGAGTGTGTGAAAAATTCAAGGATAACTTTTCTCAAGATTAACTATACTGTTTTCTTTCTTTAAGAAACAGTTTTATATGATTTTTTATAATTGAATTATACGTTTTAGTTTTTGAAAAATCATTGTTTTCTTTGATGATGACTGTATATGTATATGAATACTGTAATAAGATAAAAGTTTGGGACTAATAACACAAGTCTGAAATTAGATCCTTGATTGTAATTCCATGAAAATAAATATTTTAGGACTTTACGACCGCCCTGGGAGGCAAAAATAGTTGCTACGACACTAATTATCAGCATACGTAAAAAGATATGATTATTTTATTGTCAAGAGTTTTATATGATTTTCAAGGCCAGGTCATGGGTCATTGTGCAACACAATTATACATTCATTTAACATAAACAAATTTATGAATAGATACCTGACAAACCTTTTTCATTACGTGAAACCTACTTCAAATTATATACAACTAATAATTTTTGATAAAAACAATGTTTATACACTAACCTACAATATACGAAGCAATATTAGGAACATGAACATCAAGGAACCTCCAATCCTGAGAAACAACTGGATCAGCATCATAAGGATACCTCGCAAAAAGGTTGACACCGAAAGAAAACACTGCTAACAAGTCCAATTTGCCATCTTTCCACTGAAATATAGATACATTATTTGAATCAAGTTCATTATTATTTCAAAAAATGTATATATATTTAATAGATCAAACATTATAAACATTAGTAATGGTTTATTCAAGCTTGACCCAGTATTGAAGAGGGTATAGTCTCATTTAAGTGGGTTGACAGCTAGCAGATAGTTTTTTTATTTACTTATTTCTTCCTGTAGTCCTTTATTTACCCTAGGTTAGGTTAGGTTGCAGCGGCAGTTCCACAAGGGAACACATGTAGGCCAAGCATTGGCCCTTTGTGATACCACACAATGAAGATTGATTCTACAGTGGGAGTACTAAATTTTGCCTAACTCAAATGTATTTAGAGTAGAGATCTTTAACGAGTACCTGATATCATACAGGCTCGGGACCGACGGTTTAACGTCCTTCTCAGAGGGACGACACGCTCAGATTTATTCACCTCCCGCGTGAATAAATCGAAGGCCAGGTGAGGATCGAACCCCGGTCCTATTAGTCCAGAGGCAAGTACGTTAACCACTGAGTTAACCTGGCCCCTTTTATTTACCCTAACATCTCTCCCCAAACCATTGACCTTTCCTGTTTTTTACACCCTTTAAATACCTCTCTTGCCTCCCACTCTTCTCTACCCACACAGATGGCTCTACATCTTTGGTTTCAGTTGATTTTTGACTCTGACGAAGACCGCTTGTTACGGTTGAAAGATCTTAACCTTTTTTTCTCATTTCTTAGATGTTTCACCCCAGAGCTCCAGAAAAGACATTTCATATATGAATATTTCTGCAACTGAGGAAACAGTGCAGGCCTGCCTTCTACATACAGCGGCATGACGAACACAAACCTCTCGAGGTGTCTTACTCCACATCTTTCTGCTGGTGCAACAAAACTACATGAAGAAGTCTATGGTACTCGTCTCATTTGGGAAAAGATAGTCGAGGCCCAAGTTCCCTCACCTCACCATCTGAGAATCCTGGAAGCACCTGGTCAGGCGGTGCAAATCAGATCTTGCGCACTGCCTGATTAGAATCAGGTGTGGCTTATGGCAGAGTGTTTGCCTTTACAACTGAAGATTGAAAGTTCGAATTTCGGTCATAAAATAGATTTTTCAAATGGTAGATTTTGATCATGCTATCCCTCGGGGAGGCATACTACTATCAGTCCCAATCCTGTATAATATCAGATAATCATAAAATACATTCCTACTCCAATAAACTTAAAATAAGACAAAATTTAAGGCCCCCCGTAGAGACGGGGGGGGGGGGGCGCCTTAAAAATTGCAAGTTCGAATTTTGGTCATAAAATAGATTTTTCAAATGGTAGATTTTGATCATGCTATCCCTCGGGGAGGACATAAGACCATTAGTCCCAATCCTGTATAATATCAGATAAACATAAAATACATTCCTACTCCAATAAACTTAAAATAAGACAAATTAAGCCCCCCCGTAGAGACGGGGGGGGGGGGCTTAAAAATTGCAAGTTCGAATTTTGGCCATAAAATAAGATTTTTCAAATGGTAGATTTTGTTCATGCAATTCCTCGGGGAGGATATGATATCAGTCCCAATCCTGTATAATATCAGATAATCATAAAATACATGCCTCCTCCAATAAACTTAAATAACACAAAATTTAAGGCCCCTCCAATTTAGAGACCTCTTGTGATGTGGTTTCCCATAACTAATGTAGGGCCTACTAACAAACAAGCTACACCTCCACCTCCGAGCACTGAAGGTGAAAACCTACATGTCTGCACGATATTCAAAATCACATATATTTGTTTGTATTTATTACATTTTCTAAGGACATATAATTATAAATAAATTTTTGAATTATCCCTACTTTTATTTATCATAGTTATACCTGTTCAACAATTTCTGTCCTACGATACACTTTTCAGGGTTCTCTGATATAGAGTCTTATCTTTTCTTTAAAAAAAATATTTAAATTGATAATTTCCGTTAAAATTGTCAAAAAAAGAAAATTACATTACAAAATTTTACCAAAATAATCGTTCAGAACAGTAAAAGATATGAATTAATATTGCAAAATATCTTAAAAAAACTGAATTTTTAAAAATAACTATCAACTTGAGTATCTTTTACACTATTTTTTACATAGAGCTGAAATATGTGCGACTGAGTACGTCGGTCACTTGTATTTGACTTGCATTTTTTCTATTATTAGTAATTAGTTTTAATTTAAAGAAAATTATATTGATTTTAAATAAGTATTGTTGTTTCAAGAATTTTCTCTCCGGACAATTTCTAGTTTATAATCTAGAATCACGTAAAATTTCACAAAAAATATTTCCTGATTATTAACATATGTCTCTAAAAAAAAAGGACAACTAGGCATTTTAGCAGGATATATACTCTATATTATAGATGAATAACAGTTAACATATCACTTCTTTAGAACCTACATTACATAAAAAATTAAAGAAAAAATAGAATTACCATGAAATTATATAGCATCAGGAAAGAAGCAACTGTTGAAAGAACAAGTAGTTCAGAATGGGGTAATGTAAGAGTAGGAACAAATGGAACGGATGAAAGATTGGTAATGAATGCTAGAAGAAACAGAAATGAAGGTTTGATGTTGTTCATACAGTGTGCCCACTGCGCCTGCGCTGAATTAACTCCTTCTCCACCCCAGGCTACCAACAAGTTGGACCATCTGAAACATTTAATTTACTATTAGAAAACCTGAAGGTAATGCTTTACGAATATTATCAGCAATCTTTACGACAGTGGTTCTTAAACTTTTTTTATCCTTTTTTTTTAACCTATAACCTTTTTTTAGTTGGCACTAATTAATGAGCCAACTCTCCATTTCTCACCACAATATAGATCTTTGACAAATTCGATTTTTAACGTATGTACTGTTTAGTATATAAATCAAATACATAAAAAAAAGATTCGGTATGTTTTTTTCTAAATGTATTAAGCCCATAAATATTATATAACAATAAGATAACTGAAGAAAAATAAAATTAAAAGAATGAAGTAATAACAATACAAGAGAGAAACAAAAAAAAACGAACAACAGAAATGGTATTATATCAAGAAAATGGTCAAATTGACCATTGATCAATTTAATTATATCAATGATCAAGAAAATGGTTAAAACTATCATTTTTTCTGTAAGTTTACGAATGAGCACTGATTATTATTATTTTCTAACCCAACAGTGTTGTCACTTTTACCCAAATATGACTTACAATACATTATACATTGGTTGTTTTTGTTATTAAAACAGTCTGTAAATGGTTGTGATTTGTAAAGCAAATCAACATTTTGATGTATTGTATTCAATTTTGAAGCAGTTCGACCGCTCTTTCCCCACTTGGTAACTCTTCCATTCCCTATAGTTAAGAACCACTGCTCTATGAGAATATATGGAAGGAATTGCCAAACTTTCATATTTAGTGGAAGGTGATTTTTTTTTATTAAAGTACACTTGCATGAGGCTGTAGTTTTTTTTAAACTCTACATACTTATAAATTTGTTTTTCAAACAAGAATTTTTCAGGTATTTATAAATTTTGATATTTTTAGAATCTCCTTGTTACATACAATTGATGAACTTTCCACTAAGCCACAAATTAGAATATTGATAACTGATTAGCTATAATTAACTCTAAAATACTTAGAAATAATTATTTCGTATAATTGACCTTGGTGTTTAAACAACTCACGAAGCTACAGAAATAATAAAATTATTCAAATACTAATTTAGTTATTGAGGATTAGGGCCAAAAATTAATAACTTCTGATCACAAGCCGACACTTGCTCGGTATTCACAAGGTTTATTCAAGGAGCTACTCAAAGCATTATCTTTAACTAATTTATATTTTCAAAAATGAAATAAATTAACTAAATTATCATTTTTGGATAATATATACTATAAAAAGGAGAGGTGTGGATAATGTGTTGAATAGTTCCTTTTATAAGCCTTGAGAATACTTAACAAATTTTGCGAAATGTCACCTTTTAATCAGAAGTTATTAATTTTTAGTCCTAATCTTAAATAACTAAATAGTATTTGAAAACTCAGTTGAGAAGATCTATCAATAATAATTTTGTTATAATTTTATTGGACCAAATAAGATGAAACATTTTACAAGAAATCAAAAAAAAAAAAAAAAAAAAATGAAGAAACTTATTTTACATTTTAAAACAATAACCACTGGGGTAAGTGTTTCAAAATATGATTCATAAGAATATAAAAGTTTTGCGCTTGATTTCTTCACCACCACTGATATACTGAGTCAATACCTTACAGAATAATGGAAAAACAATAGTACTTCAATAATATATAGCTGGGATTGCCATCTTTGTACAGTGGAGGTGTTGCATTCAAAGAAGTTTAAGATTCTATAAATAAATAATAGAATAAAATAATTTTATTCTATTTTGTATTTTTATATTTTTTTAAATATTTTTTATTTAATATATCTTATTTCATTTTAAAAATATCACTTTAACAATTCTAGAAATTCAGTAATATTGGTGGTAACAGACGATGACTAATAGTTGGTATTAAAATGTATACATGTTCATTATCTTTTGACATTTAATTATTCTTGACATTATAACTTTTAAGTATCTTTATAAAGTTTCCTTTCATTGTCGCTTCTAATGTTTATGTTTCTTCTATTTTTCTTATTATTAGGTCTATAAATAATTGGTATAAGTAATATAAAATACTTACTGCTTAAAGAAATTTGATTCCCATTTCTTGGAAAGAATTTGGCAGGAAGTCGTAAGCATGACGAGAAGGCTTCCAAAATAAAAAGCACAAGGCAACAGATCGATAATACCTTCAATTCCAAACAAACTATAGAAGCAGAATAAAAGAATTATTTGGATAAAACCAAACATAAATGATGATAGAGAAGATGATGTCTGCATTCCAATCTTTATAATAAATTGTCTGGAACAATAACATAAGTAATTATTTTAAATCCAATTTTATTAACATGTTCATAAATAAATAAAGGATAAATTGTAAACACAAAACGTTTGGAACGTTTCTATATTAATGTTATATATACATATATATATAAGATTTCACATTAACACGTGAAATAACAATCAATGATCAAACCACATTATGAAATGGGAAAACAAGACTAAGATCTTTCAACCATAACAAGCGGTCTTCGCCAGAGTAAAAAACCCAACTGAAACACTAGATGCACGACACATATGGTGAGGGGTTGAGAAGAGTGGTATTTTAAAAGAGTGAAAGTGCAGGAAAGAACAAATGTCCAGAAGGGGATGTTTGGGGTTAACAAAGGAGTACAGTAAGAAAGAGTAAAAAAACTAACCGCTATCTGTCAACCCTCTTAGAAGAGGCTATTGCCCGTTGATTTGCGTCCAGTTTGGATCGTTTTTTCGAATTTTGAGTGACGGGCAATAGCCTCTTCTAAGAGGGTTGACAGCTAGCGGATAGTTTTTTTACTCTTTCTTACTGTACTCCTTTGTTAACCCCAAACATCCCCTTCTGGACATTTGTTCTTTCCTGCACTTTCACTCTTGTAAAATACCACTCTTCCCTCCCACATATATATGAATAGGAGTTTGCTTCTCAACGCGAGTACTTCGCACTTCTTTCCGATGACGACAGATGTCCAAATATCGAATTGAGTTCTGTAGTGACATTCTGTGTTCTTTCCTATGTGTTAAAGTTTATATATATATAGAAAATCTACAAGAGGTGTCTGGTTCTAATATCTGATTGGTTGATGCGGGACCAAATAAGCTTGACTCATTTTATTCAAAGTTGAAGGCTTCTAGCTCTGATCAAAGTCACGAGAAAGAGAGAGAAAGAAAGAAAGAAAGAAAGAAAGAAAGAGAAAGAAAGAAAGAAAGAAAGAGAGAGAAGAGAAGAGAGAGAGAGAGAGAGAGAGAGAATACATTTACATACTCGAATTAATTGAATATAGGGTTGTACATTATGGAATATTTATTCCACATTATGGAATAAAATGAATGCCAGTTTAAAAAAAAAATAGGAATTAACCTGTAAGAAGATGTTATATATCTAATTGGAGCCATTATGATGGTAGGTAAGCAACGGTGATAGCGGGTTGTTCTTTCAAGATACAAGGAATTATGGACTACAGGAAGAAGACCTCGCGAATAACAGCTTGCAGCAGTTAAAAGCATATCCTCAGTTAGCTTTTCACTTCTTCTACCCTTATGCCTTTGATTGCGCCCTGAACTTTGATTCCAGTTTGACACTAAAAACAAACATATATAATTAATAACATATCAAGATGGTACTGAAATACAATTTAGTTTTCTCTTAAATTTTTCAACATAATACGTTTATTCAATAACTAGTTAAGCTTTTTTTTTTGCATTTCCTTTTATATATTGGCGCTACTACGAAATTATGATGGACTGTTTTCTAGGCTAAATAAAATTATAGGATTTAAATCAAGCGACAATATAATTAATAAATATAATAAGAATAGATAAAATAAATTAATTATTATAACTAATATAAATTTAAAACATAATTCAAAGTTGGGAAAGTCCAGAATACTGTTGTTTTGTTAATTATAGATATATGAACACTACATTATCTGTCAATGTATTTTGATGAAATTAATTTCTAAACTTAAACATGCTTCTAAAATTGTAAGACACACTAAACTTAAAATGTCCCCAAAGTCATCAGGATTACTTATCTTAAAGTTCATTTGTTTCTGAAATTATTAGGTACTAAATTACTATCTGAAGAACCTAGCTGGTTCCTATTTTTCTGTTTCATTGTGTAATTATTTAATATATGGCACATCTTTAGCAAAGATAATTAAAAGTGTTACTTATTTGGATTGTATAATTAATTATTCTAGAAAACTTTGCAAATAAATGGATAATCACATAAAATAGATAAAAAGACACTTCCAATCTATGTTTCGGATGAACAGCCATCAGAAGAAACCATCAAGCAACCAGCAAGACGGTTGTCAGCCGTCGTGTGGTTGGAGTGTTTGGAATCATGCTTTTTTTCTTTCTGAACCGAAAATTAGTTATTGTGTATTTTTAACATTGCGCGTTTCGAACACGTAGTGTTCTTCTTTAGGCATTAATTAAAAAAATACAATGTCATCAGAGATTTATCTATAGTATAAAATAAATGGTACAAAATAAAATAAAGAACACAACATACTTCCTTATTTTATTCTGTAACATTTACTTTATACTATAGATAAATCTCTGATGACATTGTATTTTTTTAATTAATGCCTGAAGAAGAACACTACGTGTTCGAAACGCGTTGATTATACTATTAAATTTCTAAATGCGGAGACTATTTCATTAGCTTCTTACCCTAGAGATTATATAACAGTTAACACATACTGTTATCGATATTCGAATAGTAACATAATTCATATTCAGGAAAAAAATTAGACAAGCCAAGGAAGAGAGAGACCTTCAGAAGGCAAATAAATTGTTTTCTTTAATTGTTATGGTTACTGAAACAAATTTAGTAAGAATTTGTACAAAAACAAATAAGTTTCAGATGTATATAAGTTGTCAAAGTGAATGGTCAAATAAGTTTAAAACTTTAACCCTTAATAAAGTTGTTTGTATTGCTGAAATGATCAAACATTAAATAAGAAAAAATTAGTTATTTTAAATCACATTTTTTGGTGATATTTGTTGGCGACTGCTATACTGGCTATTAAGAAATAAGTTTGTCGTACAGACAATACGTTTAGTGTAGTAGTTAATTAAATATAGATATTCCAGGGGAAGTGTTTTTTAGTGTTCCCTCTGAATGTCTTATGCTAGTAGTTTGCTTTGGCAATTACCACCAGCAAAAAGAAGATCGTGAGAAAAATAGAAGCTATAAGTAGAAAAATCGTGAATGCAGAATCTGCTATCAAATTATCTGCTGTAATTATTTAACCTGTATTACAGATTTTGTATAATCGGATTTAATGTCAGTTTCTCTATTTTTAATGTTTATATATAATATATATATATATATCAATGACGAAAAATGTCGAAATATCGCTGTGAGTCTTTTTTTTGTGTGTGTTTTTATTTGCTTTTCTCTTTCCTGTGTGAACTATATTATATATATATATATATATAAATGATCAAACCACAATAAGTTTAGATAAGCAACTGATTAAAGGCTACATAATCACATTAGGGTTAAAGGCTACATAACAAATCCCGATTCGGGGTCACTTTTGTTATCTTAGTTGTAGTTAACTTAAAATTATTTATATTAATATCATCATGATATTACCAGAAGGAGAGTTTTGTTTGTCTATTGAAATGTCCGATGAACTATCCTGACCAACATCCTGAACCCGCAGCATCTCTTTGGATAATTGGTCGGTTGTAATAAAGTCGTCACCTTGGGACAAACTGTAAAATATTTAAACTCATTATACATTATCTAGAATTTCATCAATTTAAAGTTAAAACCAGCACAATAATGACAAACAAAATTTCAGTTTAATACTAAGTAAATCAAGTTGATGGAACTGACGAATACACAGTAAATAATCAAATAATTTATTTGGTCAGTTATAACAGTATGATTAAAATAGGAGTAAAAAGCTAATGAAATGGTCTCCACATATAAAAATTTAATCGTATAAACAACGCGTTTCGAACACGTAATGTTCTTCCTCAGGCATTAACTAAAAAATACAATGTTATCAGAGAGTTATCTATAGTATAAAGTAAATATAGCACAAAATAAAATAAGGAAGAGAGTACGAACCTAAGGGTGAGTGACTGGGAATAGGATGGACGTGGATGAGGGTATAGGGCAGGGATTCTCAAAGGGGGTGAAATTTACCCCCAGGGGTTAATTTTGGATCTTCAGGGGGTGAATTGTGACCACAGTAGGTTTACAGAGTGAGGAAAGCTATTATAGGCTTTGACCTCTTAATTATAATTTAAAAAAAAATTATAGAATTAATATTTCATATATCCATCAATAATTATAATTAGCATTTTATTTTTAAAATTCTCTTTATAATCATAATCACTGTAAAGTTGTAAATGTGGATATACTACCTTGGGAAGAATAGGGGGTGGGGGGAATGGCATTGTGGGAAATGGCGAGAGGGGTGAATGGGCTAAACAAGGCTGAGAACCCCTGGTATAGGGTGTACATAGTGAGGAAAAACATTACGTGTTCGAAACGCGTTGTTTATACGATTAAATTTTTATATGGGGAGACCATTTCATTAGCTTTTTACCCTACAATGAGTAAATAACGGGTGTCTCAGAATGTTTTTCGTTTTTAGATGTTAAATAAAAAACAAAATATCAATTAAATCTCGTTTTATTTAATGCTAATTTAAAGAACAATTCTTGAAGTTTATTTATGAAGAACAACCGTTTGCAAATGCGCACCATTTATTTGTTCACACTCATTTAACCTGGAGCTAAAATTTTCAATAACTTGCTGGAGAATCGCTCTTGGAATAAAGTTGATTTCTTCAGTGATTTTTTTGCTTCAAAACATTCAGGTTGGGTGGCAATGGATTGTAAACTTTGCTTTTTAGGAAAAAAACTTTGGTTTTTTTTAGGATTGTTTAATCTTAATTGTTTAAGTTTAAACAATCCATTACCAGCCAACCTGAATGTTTAGAATTAAAGAATCACTGAAGAAATCAACTCTATTCCAAGAGCGATGCTCCAGCGAGTTATTGAAAATTTTAGCTCCAGGTTAAATGAGTGTGAGCAAATAAATATGCGCATTTGCAAACGGTTGTTTTTCATAAATAAACTTCAAGAATTGCTCTTTAAATTAACATTAAATAAAATGAGTTTTGATTGATATTTTGTTTTTTATTTAACATCTAAAAACGAAAAACATTCTGAGACACCCTTTACCACATAATAACTGATTGCACTACGTTACAATAGGAGTATATGTTTGCCCACTAGTTTCAACGTAAAACATATTTGTAAGTATTTACCTAGCAAACATTTTTCTAGCTGCTCGCCTGGTAACTTTTTCATCCAATGGCATTTCAAGACAAGTTTGAACATCACTGATGTTGTGTTCATTTATACCTAGACAAATACAATTATCAAACATTATTTCAATATTAACCCCAAACATGGAACTTATAAAATAGTAATTCATTATTTAACGCAATATAAATTCTAATTGTATTACTGTACGTAGAAAATAGATTACATTTGTCACGTAAGCAGTTCACATAAATAAAAATTTGGAGTGGTATGCACTTAACATTATTATAAGTGAACTAATTATTAGAAATAATGGACTATCAATTTAACTAATGATATATTTCAATTCTACTTTCATAGTAAAAAAATGAATGAGTAATTAAAATAATAATGAATAGGTAATTCAAATTATGGCTTCTAAACTCATAATTGAGATTGGAAACCTATGGTGTCCAAATATGTAATATGAAATTTTCAATTTTTGAAAGAATTTGAAAAGTCGTTGGAATCTCCTTTACATGGAATAACAGTGCTGTTAATCACAGAAAGTTCTTATCGTGGTCACTTGATTTTATTTATTCAATTTAAGCTGTATATTTTATAATTTACCCTTTGTTTAATCGAAATTAAACAGACGTACTTTATATTTTAAAATATACGAAAAGAACTTTATTTCAATGTAAAAGAAAATTATTTAGGCTGAAATCAAACCAGGGAAATACATAAAAGCTTGACCACTCATCAGTTAATTGACTATTCTCTGTCCACAACCATTTTTTTTTTTTTTTTTAAAGAAAATGCAATTTTCTCGGCATTTTTTCAAATAATACTCTCTTACACACTTTTATTAAGCTATATTTAATTATCTTAGACGACGAAGTGTTCAGGGAAGTCTCACTTAAGTGGGGTAGACTAGCTGATTGCCAAAGTGTGTACATGAGAGTCCACATCTTCTCCGTTCCGATGGACAACGGGAGTAAATCCTACTAAAGAGATTGACTTCAGTTTACAATTTACTAATAATTTTCTCATTATTTTCAAAGTAATTAATACGAACTATAAAATAATGAGTGATTAGGATAAACTGCTGCTACTTAGTTTATTTGAATAGGAAAGTATATAATGGCATAAAAGTAGTGTTTGTTTCTTTGTTTTCCAACGCCCACACTTACAAGGCGGCTTTCAACTTTTAGTGCTCTTCTATGGGTGGAAATTGTGGCTCATTTATTATTTGGCACCCATTTCAGTAATGGGCAAGCCACATTATCTGTTGATTGATTCTACATTGGGAGTCCTAAATTTTGTCTAACTGAAATGTATTTAGAGTAGGGTGGATCTTTAACGAGTACCTGACATCGTACAGGCTCAGGCTTCCTCTCCAAGGGAAGACGTGCTCAGATTTATTCATTTCCCTGGTGAATAAATCGAGGGCCAAATAGGGATCATCAAACCCTGGACCTACCAGTTCAGAGGCGAGTACGTTAACCACTGAGCTAACCTGCCCCTAATAATACCATAAGTAGTAGGAACAAATATTACTGAAATAATAGTTTAAAACAATAATTCAAAAACTAACCATTCTAAATAAATAAATCTTAAATGAACATATGAACTAAAACAGCTACTCATGCAATTTATTTAGTTAACGTTTAATTAAAAGAAGGAAATTTCTTTGAATGACTTGACAGTTAAACTTCAAATTAGGAATCTCTCAACCTATATACTTTTTTTCATTTATCTGATGAAGGCAATGAATTAACCCTAAATATTGACTGGCAGTTGGCCAAGTTAATTCATTAAAGGATTTTAATTAAACACATTCTTCATTCAACTTTGACCTGACGACCCTTCAATGAGATAATAATCAACTATTAGTGTCTAACCTTGACCGGTTTGTAGACAATGCCCCAACATTTTTGTCGCTTCTTGATGACCTTGTTCAGAAGCTTGTAATAACCAATAAACTCCTAATCGGGCATTTTCTTCTTGATCCACTTTATCATCTGCAACAGAATCGGGCTATTAAGTACAATATTTTAGCCCACATTTATGTGTACAATCCTTCTAAGATACAACGTTAAATACACTCACATTCTTATAAGTTGACAATTTGAGTATACATATATTCAGCTCTAGTATTATAAAATATATGAATTCACTTGATAAACGGAAAGACGATCCAAACTGGACACAAAAACAGTTCAAAATTGAAGATAGGTAGCACACAAAGTAAAGAAACACACTTACAAACTAAAATTTTTGTCCTGTTGACATTAGTAGTATACAATTGATACTTTTAATTTATTTGGTATTTCTCGTATAGAAATCACAATTGATATATTTTAAAATTGAAGATAGTTAGCACACAAAGTAAAGAAATACACTTACAAACTCAAATTTTCGGGCAATCCGTCTTCAGGAGAAAAGAGAAAGGGAGACCAAGCACGTTGTATACGCAAAGTGCTTGGTCTCCCTTTCTCTTTTCTCCTGAAGACGGATTGCTCGAAAATTTGAGTTTGTAAGTGTATTTCTTTACTTTGTGTACTAACTATCTTCAATTTTAAAGTATATCAATTGTGATTTCTAAACGAGAAATACCAAATAAATTAAAAGTATCAATTGTATACTACTAATGTCAACAAGACAAAAATTTTTTTACTAAATTATATTCATAAACAAAATTTAAGATAAAAAAATATGTAAACAATCGAATATTTATCTTACTGAAACATCCTTAACTAGGAAAAATATTAATCTGGAGTGGCCTACTCAAATAGCTTATAAAGTTACCTTGTTACCACACCCTTGGATGATAAATTTAATTATTTGGCTGATTCTAATATAGGTAGAGTTTTTTTGGGATCTGTGTTCTTTTGATAATGTTTCAAATTAGATACTAATTAAACTTTTCATAAGCTGAAATGAGAATATTTTTAGACTGGTATCTAGTACCTATATATTGTACAGAGTAGAATACCAATTTTCTCAGTGGATTTTACACAAAAAAATTGTCATTTTAAACAAGGAGCATTCTTATTTCGATTACGAACTTCTTATGACCTGCAGTGCTAAAAACAAAATAATGTCCTCCACATACAACATTTTGAAAATATTTGAACTACATCAGTAAAATAATCATAAAAACTTTTCGAATTACTTATACAATTAAATAACAAACGATATCATTTTAACAAATATCTGTACATTGTATAGTTCCATCTAGATTGATTAGCTAATTCCAGATTATGAACTACAAATACCGACGATTTATGTTAAAGTTAAACTTACCACATTTTTCTTCTAGGAGTTCTTTAGCATACAAAACTTGACAATCAGGAGATCCTATTTCGTGTTGCTCAGTTCCAAGGTGTCGAAAAGGACCCTTTCTTCCCGCTGAAAATATTTAATAACAAGTAAAGATAATATAAACACTCTGCGATGACAACAACCACGAATACTGTATAAAAGTATCACTGTATTATTTTATTGAATAATGAAATGATAACCAACTGTATATTTTCCACTGTTTTCTGCCTGATGAAGTAGTAGCTGCAACAGGAAACTCGCCTGCCATAATTAAGGCATGAGAAAGATATAAATATCACCACAATATAGCAGGCTGAAATGAAGTATGCCAAACAAAACTTCCATTGAACAACCTTTGCAATGGAAGGTTAAATAACGATAAACATGATATAAGATATCAGGTCGATTTTCGCCCTGACCATTGTAATCGACCTCAGAGTCGATGCTTTGCACGAGAAATTCTTTTAAATTCGTTAACTTTAACAAAAATTTGTACTTTAAAAAATAAACGCTCAACACTTAAAAATATATAGCATTAGTAACAACATTTCATTACAAAAGACAAAGGTAAAGTATTTTTAAGTATACATATTTTTACGTTCAACTGAACATAAAAGATTGGAACATAAAAAGAACTGGAGATTTTATTATTAAATGATAGTTCTTTATTGTAATGATTTTAGGAGTATACCTCCCCATGCATGGTTTTTAACAGAGTTTCTTTAATTTAAAGGTTTTGGGATCATTGTAAAACCCAACGCCATTTGTATAAAAATATTATTCGTAATCCCTTTCAACTATATAATCTTTTCCTTCTTTATGTATTTACATTGTTATAGATTAATAATGATTTTTATAAATAATTAGCATTTAATAACAATCAATGCTGTTCTAGAGCCGAAAGTGAACATTTTGTTACTTGGCATGCATATTAGTTACGTAGAGCCACATTAAAAGTTGATTATGCACTGCAAGTCATATATTTTGCCTTAATCGAGTTCATTATAGTAAAATAAGATTAGATAAAACACCCATAGGGAGCACTCGAAATAAATTGATAGACATTACTTAATATTATTTATTTTTATCGTCCCCAGACTGATAGGTTTCTGATCAAACATATCTTCAGCATTCAGGGAAGTTAGTAGGGATTAAGGAGGTGGTAGTTGTCGAAGTGTTTGAGGGGTAGATAATGAAAAGACGGAACTTGTGGTATCGATCAGTATCGGAGTAAGTTTAACCTTTTGTTGAGAAGTTAGATACTGTGTCGTACCGTCCCATTAGGTCTCCAGGTTTTGGTTGTGTACGTGTTTTAGGTTAGTAGTTTGTAATTAACATCACCAGATATCGGAATATGTCTGACACTAGGTGAGGAGAGTAATTAAAATAATCAGGGGGACAGATTTTTTTTACGAATTGGAGTATAATTTGGATGGACTTTCTGTGCGTCATTTCATTTTCTTCTTCTAGCATCAAGGTTCCAGGTGACAGATGCTGGAATCAAACAGGCCAGGGTCACTTGATATTATTGCAGAGTAATCTGGAAAGTTTAAAATAGTTATGTTTGGAGGTACATCGGTCGTGTAGATTTGGCATAAATTATATGATTATACGCTCCCCTGGTAAGCACTATATCTTGCATTGGAAATGCATCTTCACTGAACGACAATCACCTGTCAGTGGGATTACTTCAAAGGATAAAATAGTTCGTTGAGGGCGGGATTTCTTTCAGTCGACATAGCAAACCAAATCCCTAACTCTTTTAAAAATAATAAAAAAAATTAGATGGAAACAAATAACGATAAAATATAGTCTTTTTAAAATGATAGTATACATATTTGTAAAGATAATTCCTAGCATATAATTTTTTTCTAAAGAAATTTTACTGATTGTAAGTTACAGTGGCCAGCAATAAAACCAGAGCACCGCTATCTCGGTTTACGTTTGCATATGGATTAAATACTCATCACAATTCAGGAGTAGTCTTGTTTCATATCATTTGTTCTAATTCGAAGTTAGTAAAGAAACACAAACAAACGAAAGACATACACTCATGTTTTACTTGAGACCTTAAGTGTATGTTTTTTTGAACTATGTATTGCAGTCTGTTCCGGATTGTTTTCAAGATAATCAAGTAACATTTGTTTTCTATTATTATTTGTCCTGATTATTATCAGGACCTCCGTTTTGGTAAGAGCAGCCTGTGTTTTTATAATAAATTTAGCGTACTCTTCCATTATTTGCAACTTACAACCAAACATATTTCATTCACTTCAAAAACTGTTTATTCAGATAGATACAAAAATATACATAGAACCATAAAGAATAGAAAATAAATACAACAATGATTTATTAAAATTATTTCCATATTAACTGTATACATAAAATTCTCTTTATATGTCCGTTTCATATGGATTCGGAATAAGGTTATTAATTGTAATTTACTTAGATTTTCGTATTCCTTCACCTATAAGAAAACTATTTTTTCTCATAAATAATTATAAAGTAATTTCATTTAAATCACACTTATTTAAAAGGTCTTTCTTTACCTTCCAAATCTAAAAGTTTATAGGACTCCCTCTCCAACAAAAAAAAATCTGGAGTGGCCTACACTCAACTTTACTATAAGTAAACTTAATATCAAACTTCTTGGGCATATAATATATAATGCCTCATTTAAGCATAATATAATCGTCTAAATGGGAGAAGTTTATTAATCTTTCATTCCTGAGGTAGTACACATAGTGATTGGTCCACTTATCAGATAAGCCTTTTTTTGTATGTCACACAATTAATGGATATCCAATCATTAGTATAACTACAGCAGTAATAACATTATGAAAAGCTAAAGTGAAAATTTGCTTATACGAAATAATTTCCTACAAGAGAGCATGGCTTTTGCTCCAATAGCCCGTGGATCTTTTACATAGTTTATCTGGCCTCCTTCTACATTTAACACTTAAGACAAATTTTCCCATTTAGAACTTGAAAATATTTTAGGTATTTTAAAAACATTATAATGGTTTTGTCTGAAATGTCAAAAACATGTAAGAAAAAATGTCGTTTTCAGATAATTTTTAATTTAAGATGTAGGATAATTTCATTAATTATTTTTAAAAGATTTTTTTTAAATTCTGAATAATGTTCTACATTTTTGGTCTTTTATAAAATTATTATACTGGAAATTTTATGGCATGCTAGAGTTTTTTAAAAACTCACTTTTTTTCCGTTAGTCAAAAATAAAAAAAAAAACAATTTACTCATATAGATTGATTAGAACATTTTGTTAGACAAACCCATCATACCATAAAAAGAATCAGAAATTATATGTTTCATATGAGCATGTTGTTGATCATATTGTTGTTGATTTTTTACATATAAGAATTTTATTTTTCTTATATCACATAGTATAAGTCGTTAAATCATTCTAACATTTTCATTATACCTCTAAACATTATATTATTTCGGTGAATTCACTATTTCGGTTATCCCTTAGTATAGGATAAACAAACAGTTTTTATAGCTTTATTGCTCTTTGCGGTAATTGAAATTTCTTGAATATTTCTTATAAATTGCTAATTTTTTGTTCCATTTTTGGACAAATTTTCATTATATTTTAATGAACCGTTTAGAGTCACAAAAACATTTTCTGAAAACAGAAATCCACACCCCTTTGAAGAATGTAATTAGAAAAAAAATTATCTCAACTCCTTCTCCACATAATGTTCTATTTATAGGCATAGTTCCATTTTGTTCCGTCAAACGGTATGGCTTGTATCGCTCTCACAAGGTTTGAGATTGAATTATAAGTCAAAATTTTTACATTTTATAAGAAAAAAAAATATTTCCCGTTGTTTTAAAATTCTGAATATATTTTTCGTTTATTGCATTTGTAACTTCAAATACAATGCCAAAATTTTAAAACTCTAAAATTAGCAGTTTAAAAAAAAAATTTTTTCTAATAACTGGTTTTTGGCAAAAAAGTTACTTTCCCGTCATACATAATTCTTCCCAAACAAAAGGGATCATCTACACTATGGGGACCATTTTTGTGTAAAATATCAACTTGATCCATCAAAGATTCTGGACCGTAGCGTGGTAACATGAAATGCTAACATACTCACCCACCCACCCACACACACAGATATCATCGAAAAAACATCATAAAACGATTTCTGGGACGTCAAAACATATAACTCTGTCAAAATTTTGTGATTAATTTTTTTCACGACCACTATACATTACTTATAGTAAAGTAAAAAGGACAAATGAAAATAAAGAGGAAAGAAAAAAGTTCTAAAGAATATAAAAGTAAAGGGAAACGTGAGCCCATTATAGTCGGGTACAAAGATTCTTCATATTACAGGTTATAAAGTTTTGTTCTCTAACTTTAAAGAACTAGTTTGAGATTTTGGCGACTAATACATACCTACCTCAATTTTGAAACAGCTAAATCCAGATGCTGTTAGAACAAAAACATTAGAACAAAAAAAAACGATTATTAATAACAATATGAATCTATTAATTCTTTTTTCTTTTATATATTGATCTATATGCCCCACCAGAAGGCATTACATTTATGAACATCTACAATAATAATCTTCAATATTCTTGACATATCAATAATGGTTTTACAATAATAATAAGAGGAAGTACGAAAAATAATACTATAATAATATAATGATAACAATACTAGATAATAATAAAAAAAATCTGGAGTGGCCTACACTCTACTTTACTATAAGTAACTTAATGTCAAATTTCTTGAGTATATAAAACATAACGTCTCATTTAACCATAACATAAATATCTAAATGGGATATAATTATTAGCATTGCATTCGTGAGGTAGTACAGATAGTGATTGAAGGACATATCAATTTATAAGCTTATTTTTGTACATCACAAATAATTTATTATTTGCAAATAATTTCATTAGTATAACTACAGCAGTAATAACATTTTTGAAAAACCAATGTGAACATTTCTTGAAACGAAATATTATCCTACAAGAGAACATGGCTATTGTTCAAATAGCCAGTAGATTTCTTACATCGTTTACTTGACATCCTTCTACATTGAATATTAAAGTAAAATTTTCAAATTTAAAGCAGGAAAATACTTTTTTTTTCTCTGAAAAACATCATAAACAGCGAAGAAAATGTTGTTTTAAGGTGATTTATAACTAAGATGTACGATAATTACATTTATTAATCTCTAAACGAAAGATTTCAATTTTGAATTATCTTTTACATTTTTGGTTATTTATAGAATTATTATACTGGGAATTTTATAAGGCTTCTTAGTATTTAATAAGATCTTTTTCCTTCCCCTTTGTCAAATAACATACGAGTATATAGGAATTTTTTCTGAGTGAGTGTTATCATTTTCCTGCACAATATTATTCCTCTTACATCTCATATAAGTCAATAAACAATTTAAATTGTTCCTTTATAAATATCAATCTTATCTCAGTGGATTCGCTCAAAAAATTTCTAAGTCAATGTAAACAATGAAAAAAAAATATAAAAAATTCGACAAGTATAGCAGGTGATCTCTTACTCTAAGATAAACAAACAGTTTTTATAGCGTTATTGCTCTTTCCCATAAGTGAAACTTCATGATTTTTTTTTATGAATTGCTAATTTTTGGTTCTATTTTTGGTCAAATTTTCATTATTTTTTAATCAGCCGTTTAGCGTCAAAAAAACATTTTCTGAAAACAGAAATCGTACTGTAACGCCCCTTTAGCGAATGTAATTTTGAAAAAAAATATCTCAATTCATTCTACACATAATGTTCTATTTATAGGCATAGTTTCATTCTTGTCCGTCAAACAGTATGGCTTGTATCGCTCTCACAAGGTTTGAGATTGAATTATAAGTCAAAATTTGTACATTTTATTAAAAAAAAAATATTTCCTGTTGATTTAAAATTCTGAATATATTTTTCGTTTGTTCCATTTGTAACCTCAAAGATAATGTCAAAATTTCAAAACTCTAGGGTTATCAGTTTAGGAGAAAAAAAAGTTTAAAAAAAAACGGTTTTTGGCCAAAAAAGTGACTTTCCCATCATGCATAATTCTTCCCAAACAATAGGGATCTTCGTCTTTATGAGGCCCATTTTTGTGTAAAATATCAACTTGATCTATTAGCGTGGTAACAAGCAATGCTAACACACTCACCCACCCACCCACCCACCACACACAGACATCATCGTAAAAACGTCATAAAACGACTTCTGGGACCTCAAAACATGTAATTCCGTCAAAATCTCGAGATCGAATTTTTTCACGATCACTATACTTTACTTATAGTAAAGTAATAATAATCATATTAATAACTATATAATTATAATATACATAAGAATATAATGATAATAATACTGGACTGGTAATAACTATAATAATTACAATATGATAGTAATACTAAGGTAATGGCAATATAACATGGAAAAATAAAATTACAGAATGATATAACGACTTAATTTAACATGTTAAATATTTTTTCACTAATTCTTTAAAGGTTGTGACCAGGCTGTCATTCAGCATAGGTTCAACCAGTGGAGGTCAAGCACCTCCAGAAGTCACAATTAGTCTCTCCAACTTGCCCCCATGGAGTTCAATTAAAATAATTTAAGTACTACTAAATCATCATTTGACATGGAATAAAAATAAATATACAAAGTATTGTACAAGAATGTACAATGAATTCTTTGTATGTACAAAGAATTATACAAGGTATCATATGTTTTGACAATATGCTCACTCTAGGTGGCCAAGTCAAAGTAGGACCAAAAGCAAATGTTGAGTTGAATTAACAAAAGCCATTCATTCCATATCAAATATTGATCAATAAAGAATAATTTGTGTCCATGTTTGGGAGACGTTTACATCACTTTTGAGTTAAGAAAAGGCAGGTAGGTAGGAGAATGCAGTCGTGATGCTAAATCTATGGAGGTATGCTCTGATACAACCATGAGCAGACAACATTTAATGAAGTCTTAAGTTCAGAAGAAACTTTACTGTTGATCCTGTTTTGGTGAAAAAAATAACATTATATTATTAATTGTTTGGACTATTGTGTGTAGACTATTTATCTATAAATAAAATAATAGTTAAGAAATACAACAAACCAGTTAAAAACTAAATCTACTAAAATTTGACAGAAAATGTCAGATGAATGCTGTCCGCGGTAATCATTAAAACTGAGTTACATTTTGGGTGATATAAAATTGTATGATGTTAAAAAGTGGCTTGGAACCCCTTATTAACAATTCGGGACTACCCTGATAGCGAACAGGTCGTACAGGGCCTTCCGCTATCCTGTTTTGATATTAGAACGTGTACCCAGCCTTTCGGCCATATCACGTAACCTTCCGCTATCCACCACCTGCGGACCTCCTAGTCTAGTAGCCGCCAGAATCCCAGAACAACCCCCCCACCCCTCCCTGACTAACTTATTGATATACATCATAGAGTAGAATAGAGATAGCTATGTAAATGTTGACATAGACATCATAAATCACATACATACCTAAGAACTATAAGGAAAAATACACATTAGAACTAAAATAATAATACATAATTCTAAACATCATACCTTTCTAGCCCCATAATCACAAAGTTACATAACAGAGTAGAATAGAGATAGCTATGTAAATGTTGTGATAGACATCATAAAACACAGATGAATGAAGTCTTAAGTTCAGAAGAAGGTTTACTGTTGATCTTGATTTGTTAAAATGGTAACATTCATCCATTAATTCTTTGAACTATTGTATGTGGACAATTTACCTGTAAATAAAATAACAGTTACGAAACACAAGAAACCAGTTAAAAACTAAATCCAATGAAATTTGACAAAAAAAATGTCAGATGAATGCTGTTCGGGGTACTCATTAAAAACTGAGTTACATTTTCAGTTATTTGAACTTGTATGATGTTAAAACGTGGCTTGAGAGGGGTTGGTTCGGGACCCCTTATTAACTATTCGGGGTTACCCTGATAGCGAACGGGTCGTACAGGGCCTTCCGCTATCCACCACCTGCGGACCCGCCTGGTAGCCACCCAAGCCCCAGGACCCCCCTGACTATATGTGCCCCTCCCCCCCTGACTAACTTAAAGATAAACATCATAGAGTAGAATAGAAATAGCTATGTAAATGTTGACATATAGATAAGAAAACACATACATTTTTAACAACTATAAGGTAAAATACAAATTATAAATAAAATAAGAACAATAATACATGTTATATACATCATACCATATCTAGCCCCATAATCACATAAGTTACATAACAGAGTAGAATAGAAATAAGTATGTAAATGTTGACATAGACATCATAAAACACATACCTACTTAACAACTATAAGGCAAAATAAACATTATAACTAAAATAAGAATATACATGTTATATACATCACACCATATCTAGCCCCATAATCACATAAGTTACATAAAAGAGTAGAATTGAAATAGCTATATAAATGTTGACATACAGATCATAAATGCATACCCACTTAACATCTATAAGGCAATATACAAATTATAAATAAAATAAGAATAATAATACATGTTATATACATCATACCATATCTAGCCCCATAATCACATAAGTTACATAAATGAGTAGAATAGAAATAACTATGTAAATGTTGACATGCAGATCATAAAACATACATACTTAACAACTATATGGCAAAATACAAATTATAACTAAAATAAGAATAATCATATTTGTTTATACACGTTATTCTATTTTTACCCCCATAGTCATATTTATTACATGAAACAGTAGAATATAAATAGTTATGTACGCGTTGTCTTATAAATCATAGAACACATACCTATTTTGCAATTCCAAATCCAATGTTACCTCATAAAACAGAATTGAATATCAGGATGTAATCATACGTCTTCATAATCCTCCAAAGGGTTTCCATTCCTTTATCATTTGATTTTATTGGTAGAATAGAAGAGAAACAGCTATAAAATAGGCATCTAAATATCTTTAAATTCAAATGTTATATATTACCTCCTATAGTAAAATTAAAAGAAGGTTGTAAATATAGATCTCCACATACCATATACCTGAAAACAGTTTTTACATGCAAAACAAACGACATGAAAATATACTTATGAAAATTTAAAGTTAATAAATTTATATAAATTAATTTAAAATAAATTAATATAAATCTAAAGTTAATAAAACATCTATTGTATACAAGAACCATAACTTACCTCACACAGTAGAATATAACAAATAATAAAGTGATAACACTTCTTCATCACTTCAAATACGTTTCTATACCTTGAAATCATATTAGTTGCATGGGAGAATAGTTTACAAATATATATGTCAATATAGACTTAAATACATCAAACACATATATTCAACATATATGAGGTACCTCACACATATACCTTTAATATAATTAATGAAATATATAACCACACATCTTCCTACATATCAAGAGCGTTACTAGTGCTATAACATATGAGTTATACAAGAGAGTAGATAGAAACAGTAATGCATATATAGATTTAAAAAAATGTAAAATACTTATGTATTCAACGACAAGTTACTTACACTGTAGAATTACAAAAAGTATGTATCTTTATATTTCTTATTTTTTTTCAATATTTAAAAACTTTAATCTAATCGGCTCAAATTAGCCATCATCAGGTAAAAAACACTAAATGAAAATGGTAAACAAAACAAATGCTATGGTACTAAGAGCGGTTAACTACTAACTATGATGGAAATAACAAAATATGTGGAAGGGAGGGAGGAGTAAGTAGGAGGGCCTGTGTAGGCATGCAGGGCAGGGCACTGAGCCCAACTACCTGCGCATCCCTACACCTACCTCTCTTACTAACTTACAGTTTGTGTCAAAATTTTTGAACTAGGTATTACATTAAGGTCACTGTTTTGAATATTTAAAGCTTCCAAGACATCAGATTACATATCCTCGAAGCCCTTTACATCAAAGACTATAACCCTTGTTTAAATATGTATTAAATGTATTTTGTTATTCCATCCTAGTTAGTTGTTAACCGCTCTTAGTACCGTAGCGTACTTTGTTTTGTTTACCATTTTAGTTAATTTTTTTTTTAACTGATGATGGCTAATATGAGCCGAAAACTTGTGTATTATATATTCTTATGAAGATCTTGATATACCTGAAAAACCTTTGCCGTTCTGAAACTGCTTGAAGTTGAGGAGCTCTTAATTCTAAAAATAGCTGAAAGCACACTGCATACAAATATTCGAGAAATATTTCAATTAAATCAAATACAATACGGTAAAAAAATCATCAAAAAATAAAGATAATGAGACTTACTTTCAGGTAGCTTATTCTTCTGCCCATAGAAAAATAAACTTGATGAGCCTCGGCGTCTTCTTCAGTGTTTGGGGATACAAATTTTGATAGGGATAGGGAGGAGCTCGCATTTCTTTTTCAATTCACTGAAAAGTTTTTATGCCTAGCCTATTTTGACAAAAGAATAATCTTGTGGAAACTGTAGAATTTTTGCTCAGAGTGGTGAACAAATGTCATTTCGCCATTCGTAAAACATATTCGCTGCGGTGAGTAGCTCTTACTGATAAATGGATAAATTGCTGATACTTATCCATCATTATAATGATGTGCTTAAAAATAGAGGTATAATGCTCATGGTGACTATGTTTTTATATTTGGATATATTATTCTGAATCACTCAGGGACACCTAGAAACCCTATAGACACCCTTAACAGATTTAAGACCTAACAGATGACGATTGGTCTGGGAAGAACAGTGGAAGTGAGGGGGTTTCAAACAGTGTATGATGTTGATTTTCTGTTTTGCTGTGTACTGTAAATAATTACATGCAATAAACACAAACATGCCCACTAACCTGTGTACAGGTATCCTTCCGTCTGTACCTGGCAACAGTATACACATGTTAATATTAACTCAATTGGAATGTAAAATATTGTGGAATCTTTGTCAGTCATTGTTGTGACTAGTCATAATCAAATAATTCTGAAAGATGTTAAAGTTATATAATTAAAACATAAATCAGTTCAGCATATAAAGTATTTTTTCGTTTTCTTCATTTAGAAATAGACCTATTCCTAATAATTTTATTCTTCGGTAACAACCGCCACAATGATATTACAGAAATATAAATACAAATTTGCTAATCGCTCTTCTTAAAAAGATTGCATAAAATGGACATAACATCATAAATCCTCACTATATACACAAAGTTGAGTATTGATATAAAATACCAAATGACATTTGCTATCAAGTGAAAAAGAATAATTATTAATTACAATAGAATAATGCGACAATGCATAGTCTACCATGTTCCATAACCAAGAACAATCGCGAACTGGTTCAGTTAAATAAAAAAAACGTGTATTTTTCATATCAATTTTTATGATAATGACACTTATTTTAGGTTCGTTTCATATTGGTGAATCAATAAGAAGCAATTAACTAAATATAGGTAAACAAAATAATCTACCATTTCAATTTTAATTTATTGCCTTAAATTTAACATATGGGTTGACAGGTAGTTAAAATAGTGTTGGCATAATTATCAAGTGACATTATCGGTGAAGAAAAAAAAATCATTATTACCTTTGCATTAAATTACCTCATTGCATTGTCAGCCATGTTTATTTGACGACTGACATGTAATGACAGACTGTTTGAGTTCAATATATAAAAATTTTTTTTATCATATTTTATGATAATAACACTTATTTTACGTTTATTTGATATCGGTGAATGAAAAAGAATCAATTAACTTAAAAAAAGTGAAAAAAATTAAAAACCATTTAAATTTTAATTTATTCCGTATAATTTAACATATATGAGTTGAGAGGTAGTTAAAATTATAGTTAAAAGACTAGTGTTGGCATAATTATCAAGTGACATTATCGGTGAAGAAAAAAAAAATTCATTATTACCTTTGCATTAAATTACCTCATTGCATTGTCGGCCATGTTTATTTGACGACTAACATGTAATCACAGACTGTTTGAGTTCAATATATAAAAATTTTTTTTTATCATATTTTATGATAATAACACTTATTTTACGTTTATTTGATATAGGTGAATCAAAAAGAATCAATTAACTTAAAAAAAGTAAAGAAAAAAATTAACTAACATTTAAATTTTAATTTACCCATATAATTTAACATATATGGGTTGATACGTAGTTAAAATTATTGCTAAAAGATTAGTGTTGACATAATTATCAAGTGACATTATAGGTGAACAAAAAAAAATTTGTCATTATCACCTTACGCAAAGAAAAATATTAACTACCATTTAAATTCTTATTTATTCCTTATAATTTCATATATATGTGTTGATACATTGTTAGAATTATAGTTAAAAGACAAATGTTAACATAAAATATCAAATGACATTATTGGTGAGCAAAGAAAAATTATTAGATTACCTGGGCATAGAGCCTCAGTGAACGTTCCTCCATGTTCCGTTGATGAAGAGCAGCAGCAGACTGACTGGTTCTGACCTGCAAGGAACTTTAGGGAGTCCGAAGTTCACTTAGGCAGTCTTAGAACAGATTGGCCAACCCCATTATGACTAGGTATTTACTTCATTAAATAATCAAACAAATTTGTTAAATGTTTCATTTTATTGAAAGTTTTTTTCTTTACAAGGTTCAGTGATAAATTTAATGCTTATTGCTGTATGGTTTACATCAATAAAAAATTGAGAATAACAGTTGATATTTAAAATACAACACTGTTTTGACAATACTTCGAGAAATAAGTTATTACTAAACGATTTAACAATAGATTAGGGAAGAGTATTTTACTTCACTATAAATAAAATGTAGTGACAATAACAAAATATTTTTTTTCAAACAATGCACCTCTTAATTCACATTCTTCATGGCCAATGACAAAGATTCAGGGGTTGGTTTTTCGGCACAGCTATATACTCGTAATCCCTGTTCTTTTAAATAACTCTCAGTTGTGGGACCAATAGCAACAAACTAAAAATAAATCATTTCAATAAACTGAAAAAAAAACACCTAAATAACACATTCATTAATATTTACCCTAATATCTTCTAATGAAGGGACATTTTCTTTTAAAATGTTAACTGTCGCATCAAAAGATGAAGGACTGAAATAAACTATATAGCCAGGTAGTGAGCCAGAAAGTAGTTCAGTCTTTAGCGAATGCTCCAAACCATCATTAGGTATAGTTTTGTACACTTCAATGCAGTCAACAGGTGTTTCTTGGGCCTTTAATCTGCTTGTGAGTATACTTACATTTGAGTTACTTAAATTTCCATGTGGTATCAAAAAAGGACGAGTTACATCATAATAATCTAAAATTAAAAACGCACAACTTATTATTAAAATACTCATATTATCCATAACTACTTCATTATTAAATAATGAACTTGCAATCTTAAATAGCATTTTACAGCACCATAAACTTTCAAATTCGATAGCAATGCATTTGTTTCACATTCGCTCCCATGAGTAATTGAAATTTTCATTGAGGTAAAAGGATCAACTGTTAATCCTTAACAACTTATTTTTTCGTTGGCACTGACTAAAATGAGACTGACTACCTCTAAGTATGATACAAGCAACTATACAAAACTTTGTTTATCAGTATTTATACTATAACCAATTTACTTGAGCAAACAAAATCTGCAAGGCTTTTTATATTTCCACAGTCATGTCCACAAGAATCTAACTTCAGGAGATCCTTTATTAAATTGGATGTTCGAACACCAACCGCCAGAATTATTAGTTCTTTCCATTTATCATCTAGTGGAACACAATGAGCAACGGCCTGAACACAGCGTGGGCTGCTAAATATTATACCTGAAAGAAAGGAGTATATCAAAATCAAAAGCATTGAGAGGTACTGCAGGATATGTGTTCAATATTACCCGAATAAATACTTGGATTAGATAGTTTACATTTCAAATCCCCTAAGTTACAAAATTGGAACTGAAGAACTGGTACCACCTTCGCAGATATATTTATTCTTGACAATTCTTCGACGTAAGGGTCCGGATTGTTTTCAGACTCTGATTTAAACAAAAGAGCATGCATATTTCATTTTAGAGAATGAAAGCTTTTAACTGATTTTTATTTCATTAATTATCATTTAATTAATTTAATAATATGATAGACAGATAAGTTTAAAGAAATAAAATGTATTTTCAAACAGAGCGCCTATGTCCATATCAATCATCTCACTGATAAGAAACATGAACTCCATTGTAGGTCAAAATATACTAACATTACAAAAGTATATATTTTTTTACGAAATTGTTTAACTATAGTTCTATTTACAGAGGCAGTTACTGAGCAAACAAAATTTGTTTAAATAAATTATTACTTAATTTTTTAAACTGAAGGAGCAGCTACTTTCATGAATTGAACAATTCCAAGCTCTTATTATTAGAAAAGTGATTTCTTCAAATGGTGTCTATTTTAAGGGTATTCTTTCTATTATAAGGGTATTAACAATTTGAAAATATTATAAGGTTAAATCAAATAATACATGGATTGTTTACTAATAGCTCGCCAGAACGAAAATAATAATAATTAATTCAGAATCATGGTCGGTAAAATTACTTTGATGATACAAATTGTAAACAAATGGCAAAGGTAATTTTAGCCCTTACAGGTTTTTAAGATTTTTTGAAGTCACAAAGAAAAATACTTCGAGTAAAAGCTGCATTGACTATGGGTTTTTAGATTTCTGCTAAAACCATTTGTTTTTAAAATATTTTGAGTATTTTGCTATATATTATTATATATTTCTACATTATGATTCTACAGATTTAGTCGTAGACCACGATCTAAAAAGTCATTCACATAAAGCTCTTCAAGACTTAATTAATCAAATCTATTTGGTTCATTACCAGCATATATACAGGTAACAAAAACAACTTATATAATTAATAATCGTATGTCAACGTTAATAATAAGTATGTTATATTAATAATCGTATGTAAACTAAACTAATTTTCAGATTTTCTTATACCAAAACTTGGCCGAAAAAACTGCAACAAAATGAAAGATCTCCGTTTTAAAGTGGATATCATTTGGTTATTTCGATGGAGGAGTTCTGTAGTCAGGAAGTGAATAGTACTGTAAAGGGTAGCAGCATGAAGATACGGAGTCAACTGTTGTGCAGTCTCCGAAAAGAATGTAATAATTGAATGATACAATAAAACATTAACAAAAAAGTGTACATGTGCTCTCTGATACAAGCTCGAGTACCTATTACAGTTGTGTTCCTGATCTACAGGTCTCCGAAAAACAAAATGCCAGAGGAAATTTAGACTAGTGAGAATTCTGTTGTACTGTACTTTAACAAAGTAGTGCAAACCTAAAGTACAGCCAGTTACAGTGATGCAACTCATGAATGAAAATAAACCCTTTCATTATTTATTGAATCTTGTGGTTCAAAAAATATGGTAAGGGTCGAATAATCGGGATACCCCGAGTGGTTTTTTTTTTTAATAAGAAAGTACCTACATCTCTAGAAAGAGGCCAGCTAGCAATAAACCTTTTTGTAAAGGCAGGTGAGAGAGAAACCGTAAATATTCAATCAGACAAAGATAAAACAATATCTACCATGTCATTGTTTACCCACAAAATGTTGAGGTGAATAACTACTGCTTATTAAAATGTATTGTGGTAAAAGTGATTAATTCAATGCCGTGTGAAGGAACCAGTGGTTTTACGTAAACATAAAAATATTGTCCCGTGTGAATGAGTGTTTATAAATAACAGACAAATGATGAAACACCTGCTTAGTTGCTAATGGTTTCTAGGAAGCCTGATGGAGATTACAATGAAACTTTCATACCTATCGTTAAGGGTACTTTCTTGCTTTGTCAGTTCAGTTAGACATAAAAGAAAAACATTTCAATGTTGTATGATTTTTACAGCTAATTTAGGAAAAGAAATCTACATGAGACAGCCCGAAGGTTTTCTTGTTAAAGAACACAGAAACAAAGTATGTTCTTTAATAAAGCGGTTAGGCCCATTACATTGAAATCTGCTTGTGTAAAAACAGGGTTAGATACAATGTTGTCAGGGTAGATCATAAAAAACATCACTTCTTTATTAGTACATATCAACTGACACTCAACAAAAACTAAAGTACAACAGACATGTTGTACAGCTTAATTGAAATGTCATAGGGCCTCACCAACATTATCATTATATCAACAGATAAAGTTGTTTTGTTGGTAACAATTAAAGTACAAATTTTACATCTTACTTTGATCCTGTCAACCTTCCAGAGGGAAACAGTTTTTGTGGGATAACCTACCTTTATAACTCAGTATCTCCCTACTCGATAACCTATCCAATTACCTCTTGCATACTAAAACATTCGACTACACTACTATTGCATTATTTGTAAACTATATTCATTTCACATTTAGTTTTTGACTATCTTTGCCTTCTTTGTTCGTATTTTGCCTGACTCTTAGTCTTCTTCCTAAAATACGTGGTTTAAATCAAGAATCGAATAGCTAATTTGCTCTTTATAATAGTTTTATGTTTATGTTGAAATATATCTAACGCTTCTGTTACTATCAGTCTTAGTCCTTTATATAGTAATTATATCGAGGATATAAGTCCACAGTATCAGGTTCATGTCCATATGTCATTAAATAATTATTTACCAATTATCATTGGTAAAATCAGTAATCACTTTTAATCCAATTATATTTAATTTAGTAAAGTTACGATGACCAATTGAAAACTCTGATGAATGAACAAGATCCACCAAAACTATATGGACAAGGAAAAATATTTACCAGATAAGATGGTACCTTCATCCATATAAGAAGGTATCTTCTTATACAATAATTATATTACCTGATAAAACCTTTTTGTAGTTGTGATAACTTTTCCAATCAAACATAAAAATAAATTAGTAAATGGTACAAAAGAACCTTTCAACCCTAAAAATAATTAATACAATCACATTAACTTACAAAATGCGTTTAAAACATTCTCATACATAAGCTCATTAGAAAAAGGGAAAATAAAATCTTTAATACTAAATTTCTCAAAATTTATTATGATTAATTTATTTCTTTTCCTTTTTTTTTACTATTTGCAGTACTAGATTCCTCATTGGACGCAGGCAATGCCACCTTGAGAGATAGTAATAACGCAACGTCTTTTTTAATCTCTGTTGGATCTGCTTTATTCATTTTGAGTGTTCTTACTTTGTCACCCTAAAAAAATACAGATAATTGAGATTTTTCAAACAACAGCTAAAACAACTGTTAAAAAAAAATTCTTGATTCATTTAGAAAAAAATTGATTTGAAAACTATATTAGAATAATTTATTAACCAAAATAATAATTAAAACTAAACAGTTAAACAGTTATAAGGATCCTATCAAAATAGGCAGTAAAAATAACTGATGATAATGGCTAAACATGTAAGGATAAACAAAAAATGCATTTATGGGTACGCTAATAACATTGATCCCTAGGAAGTGCAAAACCATGGAACTAACATCTGTTTACCCAATTCTTCCAACAGGAGTGATCTTTTTATGTTTATAATATTTACACTTTTCTTATATCTATATAAATAAAAGAAAAGTTTTGCCTGCACATTGCTTAGAACTGACTCATTTCAATTTTTCTTTACGTTTCATGCATTCGAGAAACCGAATCCACCCTTAGAAAAATTTCTGTCGGTTTGTCAGTTATTCCACAAAATTTTGCCACAAGTAAACTCAGCCACCGTAAGACATATCAAGCTGAAATGTTTACAGTAGATTTGTGTATGTTTAACTTAAAATATAGGCTCTGAATTGATTGCAAATTCAACGTAGAAGTGATGTATAAAGCAATAAAGTGATGGCCGTTTAAAGCAAAAACCTTTGTCACAAGTAAACTCAGCCACCATGAGATATAGCGAGCTGAAACTTTGACACTAGATTTGCGTATGCCTAACTTAAAATATAGGCTCTGAATAGATTGATAATTCAGTGCGGAAGCGAAGTTATGGACCTTTAAGCTGTATTTTGCTAACTTCACAGATATGTTTATTTTGAAAATATACAGATGTAGCAAGTAGGTATTGTTAGTTGACTTTAATTTCATTTGCGTATATGAATATATTAGCAAACGTACCCGTCTTTGACGGAGTCACAAATTCTATTATATATGGTATCCAAAATATCATTAGAAATTATAGAATAGTAGAATATATCATTAGTACAGTGTTAAGCAAATGCCTCTGTATACACCACATTAGCTGTCTGTCCTTCAGCTCCATGAAAGAACAAAGAGTTGGAACCTCTGACTCTTGGGCAAGCAAACTATGGACAAAGTTGACCATGTGAGAAAAACTTGGTCTCAATTACTTCAATTCCTGTGGTAGAAAGAGTTTCCCCTTGGGACTAAGTTATTGTCATTGCAAAACAGACGCTGACAGGATATTGCAATCGTTTGAATGGAAACGGAGAGTGGTTCAGAATCAGTGGTATGCGTGGAATGCACACAGACTCCCCAGTTCCATACCCAGTCATGATGTCCGCCTCTATGGCGAATCTGTGTAGAGCACGAACCAGAATCGTGTCCCATTGCATATTTTTGAGCACTCAAGTTTCGTAACATGAAATTTGTTACTACTACTAAATATCAGCATGATTGGTGCTCCTACTTTAAGTTTTTATTCAAGAGCAGGCAGTCCAGGAGCAGTCGCGGAGTCAAGAAATTCAGTTGGATAATGAACTGCTTCCTCATAACTAATCACTTTTTTACTGACTTGAAGTTTTTTCATCGGTTCGATATAGTCTAAGAATTGTTTGTTAATTTTTCCTGCCTGTTCATTAATAGGGTTAAGAATTTCTCGTTCACAAAGCTGTTTATTCTGAATAGATAGTACATCTTAAACCCTGGGAAATACCTTGTCAATAAGTTCAAATACGCAAATGAAATCAATTAACAATACCTACTTGCTACACCTGCAAATTTTCAAAATAAACATGTCTGTGAAGTTACCGAAATACAGCTTAAAGGTTTCACTTCGCTAAATTTTCAATCCATCCAGAGCCTATATTTTAAGTTAGACATAAACAAATCTAGTATCAAAGTTTAAGCTCGCTATGTCTAACGGTGGCTGAGTTTACTTGTGACAAACATTTTTGCTTTAAACGTCCATAAATTCCTTCCTACGTTGAATTTCCAATAAATTTAGAGCCTATATTTTAAGTTAGACATACAGAAATCTACTGTCAAAGTTTCTTATATGCTACGTCTTATGGTGACTGAGTTTACTTGTGACAAAATTTCGCGGAGAAACCGACAGAAATGTTTCTAAGGGTGGATTCAGTTGCTCTAATGTATGAAAAGTAAAGAAAACTTGAAATGAGTCAGTTCTAAGCGATGTACGGACAAAATCATTCTTTTATTTATATAGATTGCGTATTTGAGATCATTGAAAAGGTGTTTCCCAGAGTTGAAGATGTACTATCTATTCAGAATAAATAGCTTTGGGAACGAGTAGTTCTCAACCTTTAATATGAACAGGCAGGAGAAATCAAGAAACAAGTTCTTACGCTATATCAATCTGAGGAAAGAACAAGTCAGAAGAGAGAGTGATTAGTGATAAAAGGAATCAGTTCATTATTCAACTGAATTTCTTGACTCCGTGACTGCTCCTGAACTGCCTTCTTATGAGTAAAAACTTAAAGTAGGAGCACCAATAATGCTGCTATTTAGTATCAGTAACAAATTTCATGAAATTTGATTGCCTAAAAAAGTGCCACTGGACATGACTTTGAGGTCGTGCCCTGCACAGATATGTCATAGAGGCGGACATCATGACTGGATGTGGTACTGGGGAGTCTGTGTGTATAGCATGCATACCATTGATTCCGAGCCACTATCCGTTTCCGTTCAAAAGATTGAAATATCCTGTCAGCGTCTGTTTTGCAATGACAGTAACTTAGTCCCAAGGGGAAACTCTATCTACCACAGGAATTGATGTAAGTGAGACCAAGTTTTTCTCACATGGTCAACTTTGTCCATAGTTTGCTTGTCCAAGAGTCAGAGGTTCCAACTCTTTGTCCTTTCATGAAGCTGAAGGACAGACAGCTAATGTGGTGTATACAGAGGAATTTGATTAACACTGTACTAATAATGATGTTTTCAACTATTCTATAATTTCTAATTATATCTTGGAATACCAAGTATAATCGAATTTTTAAAATAATAAATAAATAATTTTAAAAGATTTTAATAATAATTTAAAATAATATTAAAAATATTTAATGTCAATAATTAAAACAATTTAATGTTGTTTAGAAAATACCTTTTTAATTTTAAACATTAACATAACTTTATTAATTTTGATTGGATCTGCACATATAACATCAGAATAAAACTTAAAGATTTGAGATAAACAATTTAGAATAGTGAATAGAACGATCATAAAGGTTTGAATATACTTACAATTAAATATCGACATAGAAGTAAAGACATTTTATTAACAATTACACTAATAAATAAATAGTTATATATAACAACCTGTTTGGCTATTAATTCTTGAAGATTTGCCACATTGTTTTCCAAGATAGGTTTATCATTTATTTCAGCCGGCGAACTCTGCTTTCCTGAATACTTTTCTCTCAAGGCATCAGTAGTAGAGTGTTCTATTTTTGAAAATAACGGTACTGGCTGAAAAAAAAACCTTATAATTTCATTAAGTATTTTTAAAATGATTAATGATTAAAAATTCTTAATATTGGCTGAAACTATTAAATGATTCAATTAACTTTAGTTATATATGTAATGTTAAACCCTATGGTAAATATGAGTCAAACTTGTTCATAACGTGTTTTCGAAAATTCTCTTCATCTATGTTCTTTACTACTACTAAGTTTCCAATGTTCCAAATTCTTTTAGGATGTCAATCCACCTATGATAATGAATACTTTTTTACTTCATTCTATACCAATTAATGCCCTAGAGGACCATCATTTTAATAGTTGCCATTCTTCCTATATAAAAAGGACTATGCCCAGATCCCTGTTCATAGCCTTCATGAAACGGGTAGCAATTTCAATTACCATAGTCTTCAAAATGACAAACTAAAAAGAAATTTTCTGCCCTTTGTTATCCACCTAAGTTTGTTAATAGTCGTTTTTATGTACAGTCGTACCTCGGTACTCGACCAAAAAATTCGAGTAAAAAATGCATCGGACCTCGAACAGATTTTCGGTACTCGACTAGCCGAGTCAACCCAAAAATGCCTGGTCACAAGCCTATGAAGGACAGGCTAACGCTGTTATTGTGTGCCAATGCTAGTGGAGACTGTAAGATCAAGCCCTTATTAGTGTATCATTCAGACAATCCCCGTGTATTCAAGAGAAATAACATCATAAAAACTAAGTTACCAGTTATGTGGCGAGCTAACACTAAGTCGTGGGTCACAAGACAATTTTTTACTGAATGGATCCATGAAGTGTTTGCTCCCCAAGTTAAGGCATACCTCATAGAAAAGAAGTTGCCATTAAAATGCCTTTTAGTGATGGACAATACCCCTGCACACCCTCCAGGTCTAGAGGATGACTTAACAGATGAATATTACAGTTTCATCAAGGTGAAGTTCTTGCCCCCCAATACTACTCCCTTACTCCAGCCTATGGACCAACAGGTAATTGCTAACTTTAAAAAACTGTACACCAAGGCCCTCTTCCGAAAGTGTTTTGATGTGACATGTGATACCCATGCTTTATTTATCTTTATCATGTACTGCTTGTGCACATTTACGTCTTCATTGTTGTTTAGATACACGTTCTTATAATATTTTTCTTAATGGTAAGAACGGATTAAAATACTTTCCATTATTTCTTATGGGAAAATTGGTTTCGGTGTTCGAACAAATCGGTGCTCGACCACCACCTCAGAACGGATTATGGTCGAGTACCGAGGTACGACTGTATATCTCTGCTGATGTACATAATAGTTCTGGTCCTATGAGGAATCGCAGTGATACTACTTATTTCCCAGTGCCCATGTGTCGGGGGCACACTTATCAAGGCGTTTCGCTATACTTTCATCCTGTATTTCATCTATCTTCAGAGAGGCACCTCCCGTCTCTTATTGCAAATCTTAGATCTATCTTTTCACACACCTCTTATCCAAAGCTTCCCTAGCCTCCTTGTACCACTTCAATCTGCTAATAACATGGCTCAATACAGACATTGTGGCAATCGTGCTTATCGTACCATCAAAACTGTAAATTCGTTTTAAATTCTGTAAGATTGATAACAAACAAAGTTATCAAACCCTATAATTTTTTTACATAAAATAGAGTTACAGGTACATCCTAGAACTATGTTTTATTAGATTCTGCTAAATATAAGTGAATTAAGAAACTTTTTTGAAAATAAGTTGAGGTACAGTTCATGTTAAAGCAGAAATACATTTGTGGTGTGACTTTTAGGTGTTACGATCTTCGTCAGTAATACTCTAGAGTACCAGTTGCCTAGCCTCTATGAACTGATACATATCAGCTTGTAGAGGCAGCAGCGCTAGCATACTATTTGTCACTCACAACGGGAAAAGGGAAAGTAAGTTTTCATACAGTGACTAGGGATTTTTTTACACATTTAGGAATTAACCGTTTATTCAACTTTGGGTTTGAGGGTATAGTTCTCACAAGGCCAAGACCATATTAGGGGTTTAAGTATGAATGGGCGGTACCCACTCTCGCAGTGCCCAGTCATATTAATGTTAATTTGGCTGACACACCGAACTCCAGAAGGATTCTACTAATTCTATTACTAGCGGAAATGTCCTAATCGACCATTTGTTTTTGCCCTTTGCCTCAGCTAGAGGGTGCACTTTTGTTAAACGACTCTCCCCGAGACGGCATACAAGAAGCATAGAAAGACGTCAGAAGGTAAATCAGAGAGTCTAGCTCATACATGTAAAGGAGCTCCTGAACCATTGGTCAATCAAAAAAATAAACAATAGAAAACTGGGAATCCAAGGTTCATAATTCAAAAGAATGCTTGTTTGTGTAATTTAAATTACTGTATGAGAAAACAACTTAGATTCAATGTCCTCGGAGAGAACATAAATCCACCAATCCAAGCTTGCAGGATATCAGGTCCACAATAAATACAGGTAAATATTTAATTTAAAAAAAAAAACATTATTTCGTAGAAACTGAGGAGTTGAAGAGATTTTTCAAAATTACTTCGATTAAATAAAAGCAATTTAATTCTAAGATAGTGAAATCAGGTATTATGTGGTTTGCTAATTGTAGGGTAAAAAGTTAATAAAATGGTCTCCACATTATACAAGTTTTTTTGGTTTTATGCCTGAAGAAGAACAATATATGTTCGAAACGCGTTGTTTAATCTATTAAACTTGTATATGTGGAGACTATTTTATTAGCTTTGTACCCTACAAAAGCTGTTTAGTTATTCATTTAAAATAAAACAAAAATTCAGTCTAATGTAAGCAATCTTGGCTAAATCTTACCTTCTCCGTTGCTGAATAACTTCCAAACAATGTAGATATTCTATCTTAGTACATTGTTCAAGTATGAACTGTTTTAGAACTCGAACTGTTTTGAATATTCATGATTCAAATTTGAAAGTTTGGTTATATAGATGAACAAGTCCAAATACTGTTTGCCCAGACATGACGATCTCTCAGTAAGTTTGATAAGCCACTTGTACTTAATAAGTAATAATAAATATAACTTTTGTTTAATTGCATCATCTGTTTAAGGGAACAAACTATTTGTATAGATACTAAAGAAATATTAAATACAGATAAAAAGACTTTCTAAATTATTACTGTTCAAAGAAACATTTGAATCCTAATAAAACTTTACATGTTTGGACAATTTTCTCTTTGGATAAACAAATGAAGTTAGCATTAATAACATTTACAGCCATGAGAGTTTTACTTAGCGAAACATTTACCTTCGTTTGAAATCCTTCTAAAGGGACAGATCCCTCTACTACTTCAGATCCCTCTTGATACACCTCGGCTTCAGGCCATATTTTAACCAAGCTCTTGTTATTTTTCTAGCATTTACTAGAAAAGTGACCACTCTTTACTAGATTCACAAACCAAGTTTTAATTTTTGGTTTTAACTGAAATCAAATTAAATATAAAATCTCTTAAGAACTACTTTTTTTTTATTATTTATTTATTTTTCTATAATTTACCTTTGGAAGATTAAGGAAGAATTGTTGTGATTTAGTAACTACTGGACTGGTACAACAAACTTTACATTTCGGTTCGATTAATTCAACTGCATTAATGAGGTGTCTACATCCGTCACAATGGTCTCCTCTGGCATCGACAAACTTACACCCTGGACAGATCCTTTCAAGAAATCTATCAGCCAGAAATCTAAAACAAATAAAGAAGATCAATTCTATAAATTATCAAAACCTATCACGGCTATTAGATGTGTACAACTATCATAATAATAATTTATGTAAAATTACATATACTAAAATGGAAGCCAAGAAATTATTTTTACAGTTTATACTGTCTAGACATATTTATTAAAGTAGAGGAAATGAAAACTCACAATTTGATATTTAGGATAACAGATGCACAGGGGAAAAAGGTTGAAAAATGAAAGGTTGACACCAGCAGGTCTACTGTTCTTCATCCTGCTGATGGATTAAACTATTGCATTGAACAATCTTTAAAGCGTTAACATATTTATATGATTTTTATAAAGAAACTTATTAAAATCTGGTATCAACTTTGTACATCATGATAACGTCATTGAATAACTGAGTAAGTTAAAAAGCACAGCTCGCAAGTGATCTCAATATACTGAAATATATGAAAGTTATTGAAATATATCGGTAATCAAAATGTCCATGGAGGTTTTAAAACATAATTATTCAACTTAAGACAACTTCAGCATTCTATTTAATAATCAAATAAATTACGGATACAAAACTGCATCTTTTTAATAGGTTTTATATTGAAATATATTATTTAGGCAGGATTATGGTGAAATCGAAAGTTGGCTTATCCGAAAGTTTCATCCTTGTTCGAGAGTTACAATTCATGGATGGCAGAAAGTAGTCCACATGATGTCCATCAATAATCAGACGCCACAAAAGAATTTAAAATGTTGGCTTTCCACTTTTATTAGTATATCCACTTCAAGTAACATGCTTTCTAATACAGTGTAAACAGACGGACTTGATTAACCCTATCGACATCCTTTTAAGAAAACAAAGAAGATACTGTTTTTTCTCCACAAAAGCATGTAGGCTTCAGGCATGCTATATTAACACTATGTTAAAATATAGAATAATTACTGAAAAACATTAAGCTGGAAACAGGATATACAATTTGACCAAATAAATATGACTAACCAAATGAATATTCATATTTTATGTTTGTTTATGAACATATTTTGTTTGTTTTAACAGAGATTTTGCAAATATAGAGAAAAAACGGTTCTAAGTACAAAGAAATCACTAGCCTTGTCGGGGTATTAATTGGAAAGAAACAGAACATTGTTCAATTTTACTGCATATCAAGATCTTTGAATACTCAATATTACAATCTACGATTAAAACTTTCATAATTATTGATTTTTAACTACAAAAATTATAAAACTGTAAAAATTAAACTTTTAATCAATAAAACTAAATGAAACCACAAATTGATGATTCAAATTTGACACATGTCGATACTTGTCAACTTGGACCGGACAGTGTTGCTTGATATAAGCAAAAAAATTTAATCTATATACTTTAATTTACGTTTCATCATAAACTATTTACTACCCTATTCATAAACATTTATTTTTACTTTAAATTTCAGTATATGAGTAAAAATAAATTGATACAATACAAATAGTAAATCCTTATACTGTAATAGGGTTTATGTATTATTATGTTTTTAAATTAGCGACGTCATAGGTATTGAATACTTAGTTCCCACTAGATCACAGAAGTTGAATATTCTTTGGGGTTAGTACTTGGATAGCTAGTTCATATATATGGGTAAATTTTCCTATTCCTAAACCACACAAAGTAGTCTACATTAAGTCCATTAAAGTTTTGAGTTTTATTTATAATTAGCAAACGTACCCGTCTTTGACGGAGTCACAAATTCGATTATACATGGTATTCCAAAATATCATTAGAAATTATAGAATGGTAGAAAATATCTTTATTTTCTACCATTCTAAAGATAAGCCCTCAGTAATCAATGTTTTAGCAGTGGTAAGTTCAAAATTTACATTAACTATTCTTACATTCATTGTTATAATCCTGTATTATAGTTCCTGTATAAATACATCAATATATTAGTGGAAGTTTAGTAGAGTCGAGAGCATATTACAAAAAGCCTCTTCATATCCATCAATGTAGCAATCCAGAGTAACTCATTTAATAAATAAAGTGTCTTCTATCATGTTAACGAAAAATTATTCCAAAATGTTTCGTTTTATAATTGTGAGAGGGTGAAAAACTGTTTTAACATATTGTATAAAAGAGCACTGCTATCATTACTGGTTTTGATCAAATGCTTTATAGTGTTATAATCATGACTATTTGTTTGCCAAATTCTCAATTTTATGTGGTACTTGATACATAGCGTGGTCACAAACTTTTTAAATTCATTCCCGCCCGCATACACTCAGACAAAAAAACAATATGCAATCAGGGGACTACATAAGTGTAAATACTTAGAATTTTTCCAATCAATTTAATCTTGACTACTATATTTTAATACAATTAAACTTATTGTAAAGTTACATTCTATACATTGAATACAATGGATACATTTGAATGCATTGTATTCTAAACAAATTATCTATAGATCAAATAAATAATTTTTGAAGCAATACAAAAAAAGGTTTTATATCTTGAAATTCTATTATAACTATTATTTTTCATTTCTTATGGCTGTAAAAATATGAAATTTATTTTAAGTGAATAAGGCTATCAAATAAATAATATATTTGAATATATAAAGAAGTATATTCAAAGTTCTTTCTTGCATTAACCTTTTTACTAGTGTGCTGAGCTTGAATTAGTGCAAGAAAGAAAACCTCAGAGATGTGATTTACTTTAGAATAAAACGGCAGCAGATTGTTTTATACGATTTCTGCTTGAAATACTATGAGACATATATTTGCTCATAATAAATTAAGACGCAATTGTAAAAGTATAGTGGGGGTAGTTTTCCCAGTAGAGTAAATGTAAGTGAACTTTTGAACCCTATAGTTGGATGCATGTCTTAACACGTCAGTCAAACGGTCTTCGCCAGACAGAACACAACAAGATTACCTCTCCATCATGCTAAGGTATACCTTTTATTTTATAGTTTACAGATCATGTTCTATGATTATTTTTTCATCATTTTCTTTATGTGTTCTTTCACATGCATTATATATATATTTTTTTTATCCACAATACCTGTAATTAAAGTTAAATAGAAGTTATTTCACTTCTTTTGATCCACCAATATCAAAAAAAGTCATAGTTCATGTAAATTTTTAGTGTCATTTCTTTGCAATACTTAAATCAAATTGATTACAGTGAAATTAAGCATGCATAATTAAATTTCTTAGTCCAGTTGTTTTATATGATTATATCAAGCAATTACAATGAGCCGGTTTGTCTCTTCTCCGTATTTTATGCTACTTTTAAATTACTCACTACATGGAGATTTACGAGTACTTTTATGAATTATTTGTTACATTCTGCAAACGGCGTCTGAAATTTATTTATTTCGAATAAATTAGGCTGTCTTCAACGCGTTACTATTAGCTGATAAAATTTTATATCCATTTTTGAAATGGATATAAAAAAATGTAAGATATTATCTAATTAATAAAATACAATAGATTTGTTAAACAATCATAGTTATAATTTTCTAGTTGAATGCTGATTTAAGCTTACGTCCTTTAAGCTTTGAATGTTCAACTCGTAAACTAGCAACCATCTTTGATTCCCATTCCCTCTCTTCTTCTCACTCCCACTTCATCCCTGTCGTACACTTCTCCCTCTCTACACTATGTCCTCTCTTTCTTTCTCCTTCTGCTCCGTCTCACATCCCTTTATCTTGTTGTCCTCTTACACTTCACCCCTCATCCATGTAACAATATGCCAATTGTTATTTACCAATTTTTTATCCTTTGTTTTCCTGATTTCCTCTTAAGCAGAGAATGAATTATTCACGTGTTCCCTTATACAGATTAAATCAAATCTGGAGTGACCTACATTCAAGTTTACTACAAGTTAGAATTTACTACAAGTAAACATAATATAATTCTTGGGTATACAATATATAATTTTCCATTTAGCTATAATATAAATGTCTAAATGGGAGATGTTTATTTTTCTTCATTCCTGGAACAGTAGAGATAGTGATTGATCCACTTATCAATATATACGCTTATTTTTGTATATCACACCACTGATGCATATAATATCATTAGTATAACTACAATAGTAATAACATTTTTGAAAATCGAAATTGTAGATTTGATGTTTCAAAATAATGTTTTCTTAGAGGAGAACATGGCTTTTGTTCCAATAGCCATTGGATATCTTACATAGTTTACCTGACCTCCTTCTACATTGAAAATTTAAGACAAAGTTTCCCATTTAAAACTTAAAAATATCCTTATTTTATCTGAAAACTGTCAGACACATTAAAGAATATCGTTTTAGGTTAATTTTTAATTTAAGATGTAGGATAATTATATCTTATTGAAAGAGCATATTCAATTTTGAAATATGTTTTAAATTTTTGTTCCTTTCTATAATTATTATACTGGAAATTTTACGGCTTCCAAGTATTTCATTAAAATCACTTTTCTTTCCATTTGTCAAAAGTCATATGTACCAATTCACTCTGAGTGAGTGTTATCTTTTTCCTGCGTGCTGTACTCTGTTATAGGGTTACTCTGTAAAAAGTATATTAGTAATTACCCAGTTTAACACACTCAAATCAAAGTCAAAGCCCGCTATGCAGTATAATTTAAAACTTTTATAGCTGGTAGCTTGACATTTTTAAAAACTAGAATAGTGCAAAAACTGGACATTTCTTAAAAAACATAACCCTTCTTTCTTGAGGAAATGGTCATTCGTCACATTCGAATATCATGGAAAGATACTACAATTCAAAAAGATAAAGTAATTATAACTGATATTAAGTTTTGCTCAAGAGTGCAATATATAGATTTATTAAAGCATTTTATGAGACAAATCCATCATACCATGAAGATAAGGGAAATTTATTTATGTTTATTGGCAGTGATTTTTTGACATGTAAAAATATTATTCCTCTTATATCTCATATAAGTCAATCAATTATTTAATTTTTTCCATTATAAACATCCATTTTATCTCAGTGGATTTGCTCAAAAAATGTCTAAGTCAAATAATGGAAAAAAATATCAAAAATTCGACAAGTATAGCAGGTGATCCCTTAGTCTAGGATAAACAAACAGTTTTTATAGCTTTATTGCTCTTTGCCAGTGATCAAAATTTCATGATTTTTTTTTATGAATTGCTAATTTTTTGTTCCATCTTTTATCTAATTTTCATGCTTTTTTAATGAACCATTTAGCGTCAAAAAAACATTTTCTGAAAACAGAAATTGTACTTTAAAGCCCCTATGGTGAATGTTATCTTAAAGAAAATTATTTCAACTCATTTTTCACATAATGTTCTGTTTTTAGGCATAGTTTCATTTTGATCCGTCAAATGGTTTGACTTGTATCGGTCTCACAAGCTTTCAGATTGAATTATAAGTCAAAATTTTTACATTTTATTGAAAAAAAAATATTTTCCGTTGTTTTAAAATTCTGAATATATTCTTCCTTTATTCTATTTGTTAGCTCAAAGATAATGCCAACATTTTAAGACTCTAGAGTGTTCAGTTTAGGAGAAAAAAATGTTTTCTAAAAAACGGGTTTTTTGCAAAAGAAGTGACTTTTCCCGTCATGCATAATTCGTCCCAAACAATAGGGATCATCTACACTATGGGGCTCATTTTTGTGTAAAATATCAACTTGATCCATCAAAGATTCTGGATCGTAGCGTGGTAACAAGCAATGCTAACACACCCACCCACCCAGACACACACAGACATCATCGCAAAAACATCATAAAACGACTTTTGGGACCTCAAAACATATAATTCCGTCAAAATCTCGAGATCGAATTTTTTCACGATCTCAATACTTTACTAGTATTACTAGTATTACTTTACTAGTAGGTAAAGTAAAAATACCTACTTGCTACACCTGTATATTTTCAAAATAAACATGTCTCTGAAGTTAGCGAAATACAGCTTAAAGGTTCATAACTTCCGTTCTACGCTGAATTTTTTATCCACTTAGAGCCCATATTTTAAGCTAGACATATACAAATCTAGTATCAAAGTTTCAGCTCACTATGTCTCATGGTGGCTGACTTTACTTATGACAAACGTTTTTGCATTTAAACGTCCACAACTGCGATCCTACGTTGAATTTTCAATAAATTTAGAGCCTATATTTTAATTTAGCATACAGAAATCTACTGTCAAAGTTTCAGCTTGCTATGTCTTATGGTCACTGAGTTTACTTGTGATAAAATTTTGCTGACAAACCAACAGAATTTTTCTAAGGGTGGATTCGGTTTCTGTAATGTATGAACGTAAAGGAAACATGAAATGAGTCAATTCTAAGCAACGTACAGACAAAATCATTCTTTTATTTATATAGATTACCAAATACTGTTTTGAAAGTTAATTATTCACAAAGTTTCTGATGCGTTTTATTAAGCTTCGTATAAGAGTGCTTATATCTGACTGAGCTTACAATTTCATGACTAATTAATATATTTTTTTTTAGCTTTCATATTTATTTGAAGAAAACGTTTATAACGATTGTGCTTACATCAGCACATGTATGTTTTACAAGAAAATCTAACTCTTCGTGCAATACTAGATTTTCAATATAATCTAGATTCGTGTAATCCAAGCAACTGTTAAAACACTATAGAATATATATGTGAACTGTAATTATCTCTGCCAGTTTGTGTATTTCTAAGTCAGTTATTGCTTTGCTGAAGACAGCTATAACAAATAAAGTTACAGAATTTGTAAAAAACTGATGACAGCTATAACAAATGAAGGTTACAGAATTTGTAAAAACATTTAATCCATGATTTTGGATTAAATGAAAATGGTCTTTAGGGTTTTGTAAGGAATGAAGTAGCTTCTATGAATATACAGAGGTAATCCGCATCTTAACTCCTTCTTACAAAATTCCATCGTTATGAATTCCAGAAGGAATATGAAAAAAAGTTGGTTGTACTAACAAAAATGATGAATTTCTAAAATGGATGTTTGAGAATGGGAAATCTCCTGAAAGATAATTTTTGTAAAAATGGTAAACGTCTTTGTAAATAGAAAAGAGTTAATTGAAATATTTGAGCAGAAATATACATTGTGGGAAAATATCAACTATTTTGATTTTGAAAATATCAACAATATATAATGAGTTTTTAAAAATATGATGTATTTTTGTAGCCGTTGTTCAGGTGTTAATTGTATTTTAATTGTCAAAAATTATTATAATGATACTCATTCCAACTAGTTCTGATACTCACTTCTAAAGTTGAGTGTAGGCCACTTCAGATTTGTATACCAATATTGTATACAGACGCTCCCCAACTTACGAACGAGATACGTTCCGGACAGTCATTCATTAGCTGAACTTGTTCGTAAGTCGTACAAGACATTTTCTTATAGTAAAATGTATTTTTAAATGGCAACAATAGATTAGAAACTATTGATATTTAAAATTATTGATACATCAAAACAAAGAAAAATTGATCAAGTCGAATTGACGGTAGATTCAATAATAGAATTAAATTTTAATTTTTTTCATTCGGTAGTTTATGATTCATTAAAAGGTTTTACTTTTGATTATTGATTATATTATTTTCAGAAAACATTTAAATGTTGAAATCACTGTTTTGTATGGCCGTACTTTTTTAATCTTGCCAGGATCGAATTGATTGATAGCTATGAGGCTGTATATTTATTATTACTGCTGTAAAGCTATTGAAGACTTTGAAAGATAAGGGAAAAGAACAAATACTGACCTTTATGCAGGGACTCTTGATTGAAGGCGACAGCATTGGCGCCACTCACCACTAGAGAGAGGCTCTGTCGATGCCATTAGGATAATGAATATGTTCTGCTTGATGATACCATTCCAAATCGTATACGCCTTTATTGAATTCCAAACTTTACAAATCAAATGAAATCCTTTTCTTCTTCAGGGATTACACACTTGTGTTTTTATAAAAAAAAAAATACTGATAAACATAAGAAATTACACCACGATATTTACATATTTATTTAATAAATATGTAAGGATTTATTTTAATTTAGCTATCTCATTTTTAAGAATTATAACAGAAATGAATCAATGTTACAGCATATAAAATTATTTTTTGAAATTAGCACCTTAAGAGTCACAATGCCTCTTATACTTGTAAAATAATCATGAAATGTCTACCTAAAATACAAACTTGGTTTTATGTTTTATTACAATTTTAATATTATATCGTCAATAGTTTTGACAAAAAAAATGTGATACCAAATAATACTAAAAAACTGTGATCAGTGCGTGTCACATCTTTCAGTTTCAATCTTAAGTCAACAATTGGAAATTCTTTCAATTTGTTTATGTAGAAAGTACATAACTGTTTTTGACAAAACAGTACACTGTTCTGAGCGTATTTTCCTTGTTCAGTTCAGTGCTAAAAGTCTTCAGTGAGCTATTTCAACACTCATACTGCCTTTTATTTCTCAGCCTAAGCAGTCAAAATTTTGTTTTTCTAGTTTTTATTTTTACTTTATTATAAGCAAAGTGTAGGATTTACATGTTTTGAGGTATCCCAAAGAATTTTTACGTGTTTTTTTATTGAAGTCTGTGGGTATGTTTCCAAAGCTTGTGTATGAGCTACAGTACACAATCTTTCTTTCTACAGAAATAGTGTAGATATTAGTGTAGTATATTCTGAGGTAAAATGGATAAACCAACAAAAGTCTCCACACAAATGAAGTTTTATTCAACGCGTTTCGAACACTTTGTGTTCATCATCAAGAAGACACTATAATACAAATTATATCTAATTAGTTACAAAAATTAGAGTGAAATAATAAAATTCAATTAAGAGAATTCAAGACATACCCAAGGATGTGATACTGACGGGTTGGTCCAGTGAACACAACTAGTAGGAAACAGATCCGTTGCGAAAGAGTGGGAATAGGCATTTAGGAGATAAGAGACAAAGGCTTCGGGTATCTTATCTCTTAATCCCTTATCTCCTTTATCCCTTATCTCCTAAATGCCTATCCCCACTCTTTCGCAACGGATCTGTTTCCGTTGGGTATGTGATCCTTGGGTATGTCTTGAATTCTCTTAATTGAATTTTATTATTTCACTCTAATTTTTGTAACTAATTAGATATAATTTGTATTATAGTGTCTTCCTGATGATGAACACAAAGTGTTCGAAACGCGTTGAATAAAACTTCATTTGTGTGGAGACTTTTGTTGGTTTATCCATTTTACCTCAGAATGAGTAAATACCACACAATTACGGATTGCACAACTAATGATTTAGTGTAGTTTATATTTTATACATGATATAGATGATTCCCATTGTTTGGGAGCCATTATGCATGTTAGGAAAGTAACATCTTTTGCCAAAATCTCTTTTTAGACATTTTTCTCGACAATTTTTCTAGACAATTCTAGAGTCTTGGAATTTGAGAATTATGGTCCAAGCTATAAAAGCAATAATAAAAAATCCTCAGATTTTTAAACCCACAGGAAAACTTTTTTTTTTCAATAAAATGTAAAAATTTTGATTTTAATAAACTGTATATGCTTTACAGTTTTGATTTACTGTTGACAAGCTTAATGTCGTCGTTCGGAGACATTAGTCAGCCCTGTAGGGATGTTTATTACATCGTCGCTGTGCCAGTGAGACAGAGAATGAGTTTCAGCCAAAAACGTATTGGTTGTGAGAACAATGAGTGAGTTGTTTAGTGAAGACGTGAATACAACCTAACTTACTATAGAGGTTTTTTTTTGGTACAAAGAGTGAATTCTTTATTGTTTAATTTTGTTTTTTTTTCAGTCTTTTTTACTTTTCTAATTTTCATATTGACCTTCGTTACATTCACTCAAATTGTTTTCTTTGTTTTTTCTTCCACACGTTTCATTATGAATATTCGATTCATCGTCCGTCATATTTTGAGCAAATCTTCATATATCAACACGAATTTTGGTTCGAAGTTTACGTCGTTAACAAAATATTCGGATGTTGGTTCGCAAGTCTAGGTACTGCTGTATATCATGTTTAAAACTAATAAATAGACTACCATCAGACATATAATATTCACTGCACTACCGATGATTGGATGTGTTCTTAGGGAGGTTAAATTACATAATTCTGTACTGTATCTTACGGGTTTAGTTAGATAATGGAATAATTATAAATATATATGCTTTATAGTTATAAGTTCCTAAGTATTTTATAACAATGGTTTGACGTATAATCATAGTCTGTTATGGTTTTTAAACCATTAAAGTTAAAGGTTGTTTCTTCACTTCTTAACATATATTTCATATTTTCTTAGTTGCTTACAATTAAGTATAGTGATAATGAAGAGAACTGACTCTGAGACGTTTAGGTGATTAAATGTGTTGAGGTCCTGTCTACTGGTGGTGTTCATAGAACATTTTATAAACCCTTTCAATTCGCACCACTTGACGTATCTTAAACATTTGACAATCATAGAGTTCATGCTGTAATCTGCTGTTTTTGGGTAATATTGCTAAGTGGTAGAGGTACTTTATCTCATTATGTCAATGAACATAATACACAGTAGTCTAGACACTTTAAATTTCATATTAACATTGTTTTAATATAAATATTATATAATCTATATTTCATGGATTTCGAATGAATTTTTATTTGAAAGAGGAAATATCTCACAGAAAAGGACAATTAGTTAGATCTAGCTCTCGTTGCTGCCAAGTTGTAATAATATGTAATCATTTCATTTTCTGAAATTTTCAGAAATATTCAATATTGATTGAAGAAATTTTACATGAAATTGGACAGATATTAAATCCTATCTGTAGCCGGTTCTAAAATTTCCACAAAAACAATCGCTAGATTTTCGTTAAAATAAAAACAAA
>JAPFBL010000918.1:0-54097 GCA_026182355.1 Hermatobates lingyangjiaoensis | reverse complement strand
TATATATATATATATATAATTAAAGTTACAGCTAGAGAACACAAGAAAAAGGACGAACACTCACGAATCTCGATTATTTCGGCGTCTTGCCGTCTTCAGGAGAGTAGAAAAGAAGAAAATAAAATAAAAGGAGAAAGAAGAAGGAACGGAGACGTAAAGCGTCTACTGGCCGATGTAAACTCGGCCATATATAATATATATATATTATATATATATATATATATATATATATATATTTATATATAAATAATTTAATATATATAAATAAATATAAATATAAAATATATATATATAATATTTTATATATATATAAAGGAGTCGTTATCAGCCTGGGAGCGATTCACATCTATTCCTGACGACGGGACATCGAAATATAGTAGTGACTTCAGTGATTTCTTTTCTCTGTGTACTTTTGAAATTTAGTATATAAATTATATAATATTTTATCAACCGTCATACCTCTATCCCTGGTGAAGTCGCCACACCGGTTTCGCAATGGGACGGCATCATCAAACCGGTCGGGCGACTTCACCAGCGATAACGAGGTATGACGGTTGATAATGATTCTTATTTACTAACCTCTGTGGCACTAACAATATACATGTATTTATACAATGATCAAACCACATAAGAAAATGGGAAAACAAGACTAAGATCTTTCAACCGTAAAAGCGGTCTTCGTCAGAGTTACGGTTGAAAGATCTTAGTCTTTTTTCCCTTTTCTTATTGTGGTTTAATCATTGATTGTAATTTCACATGTTTATGTGAAATCTTTTTATACATGTATTTAATATATATATATTTATTTGGTATAGAATCTGAAGCGGAGTGGTTGCCACGAAGAACAGTATTAGCCTCAGCAGCAATACCGTAAAGTCTAGCTAGGCCATACTGTCTCTGTTGGGGAAACCTTCAAGAGAGAAGCCTGGCAGGAAGTCGAGAGTCTCTGTATGCTCGAGCAGATTGCCTCCGGCCAGCACATCAAATAACCTGAAGCAAAAATAAAAAAAAAAATTAGTGAAAGGTGTCCCAAAATCAACGAAATCAAAAACAGTTATAATAAATTTATTGATTTTAAAATTACAAAAGTTTATATATAATATTGATTTTGATAGGTTAGGTTAGGTTGCGTGGCAGTTCCACAAGGGAACACACTTCAGCCGAGCATTGGCCCTTTGTGTACCACACAATGAAGATTGATTCTAAGTGGGAGTCCTAAATTTTGCCTAACTCAAGTGTATTTAGAGTAGGGATCTTTAACGAGTACCTGACATCGTAAGGCTCGGGACCGACAGTTTAACGTCCTTCTCCGAGGGACGACGTGCTCAGATTTATTCACCTCCCGCATGATAAATCGAGGGCAGGTGGGGGATCGAACCCCCGGTCCTATCAGATCAGAGGCGAGCACGTAACCACTGAGCTAGCCGACCCCCTTAGATTTTGATAACAATTATAAGAAACAATTTTATTTTAAAACCGGGCTTTCAAAATTAGAAGTAACATTTTTTGTTGTGTCACGACTTTTTGAGACTAAATCCGTAAGACTGTTTGAACACGTTCAGCAGGAAGTTTCATATTGCACATAAAGAGGTGCTCAGGACCACTATACTGTTTAAAATGTACAGCGTGGGTGGCATTCACAAAACACATCATTATCAGACTTATGTTTTGAAGATGAAAATGAAGAATCACTTACTGCACCAAAGAGGAGTAAGTATGTTTTTTTCTTAGCGAAAAAAAAAATATGAAATTATTGGAGCCTTACTTAGTTGGAATTTAGGTTATAGTTTTAAATCTTTTTTTGTCACTCTGAACTGTTTCTGTTATCGTATTGTAGCCCTGATCTGATACAGATACGTGGTAAGTCATGATGTACGAGGTGTATAAATAAAGTAGTGAGACTGGCAACGTCGCTTTCGATCTGGCAACGCTGGAGAGCGGGCCTTGAGTAGCGTCAGGTGCACGTGTGATGCGCCTCCAGTATGAATCTGAACTCGCCACAGTCATTTGTTTGTCCGTAGCGTTTGGTTTTCGGAAATGGTTTTTTCTTGAGCGTTTTAAAAATGAGTGACCTCAAAGTTGAGCAGCGGTGTGCAATCAAATTTTGCTTCAGACTTGGACATAATGCAACCGAAACCGGCCTATGGAGAACGTGTTTTATCAAGGGCACAGGTTTTTCGGTGGTTTAAGGAATTTTCAGAAGGAAGAGAGTCGATTGAGATGAACCACGAAGCGGGGCCTTCAAGTGCAAACACCGATGAAAATGTCAACAAGTACGGAACCTGTGCGTTCAGATCGACGCTTGACAGTCAGAATGATCGGGGGAACAGTTGAATTTGAATCACACCTCCGTTCATCACATTTTGACCAATGAATTGGAGATGAGAAAAATTTGTGCGAAAATGGTTCCGAAAATTCGAAAAGAAAACGAGTTTTTGGCCAGTTAAAAACATTCTTTGCTCCTCAGCCTCCTTTTCACCAGATTGAGTCCTTGTGACTTTTTCCTCTTCCCGAGATTGAAAAAATCACCTCAAGAGAACTCATTTCGGGACACTACAAAACATTACAAACTGCGTAACCGACAGCTGAAGGCCATTCCAAAATCCGAGTTCCAGCAATGCTACAATGATTGGAAGGACCGTCTCCAGCGCTGTGTGGTTTCCGAAGGGAAATATTTTGAAGGTGACAATATCACATTGAATTATATTTGAATAAAAATTTAAAAAAAAAATCAGTCTCCCTACTTTATTTACACACCTCGTACGATGTAATATCGTGCAGACCCGCCTCCATGTGTCGAACCTCAGACACTTCGAAACTCATTTCAAGTTTCAACTGGCTAAAGGAGCTCCACATTATATTGCTTCTCCCAAACATTGCTTTCAGTGGTATGAATGAGAAGCCGAGGTACACATAAGGTCAAGAGGTTAATTTTTTTGCAAGATTAGGTATGGAAATATTATTATTATATATATATATCCCATATCTATCCATGCTAATTCCCATGACCTCCCTTTCAATGTTTTTTCAGGGTACAAATCCTCAAACAAATCCCCGAGTCTAATTCCCATGTCACCCTTAGAGCTTCCGAAGAGGCTTCATATGCCTCTTGGGGTTCGTTCTCCTCCTGGTTCAACCTGTACCGTTAATTATTTTTATTTTATTATTATTATTATTATTATTTTATTATTATTATTTTATTATTTTATTATTATTTTATTATTATTATTTATTTTTTATTATTATTATTTCGTATTTTATATATTTTTTATCTTGTTTTTAAATAAATTTGGAGGGATTTCTATTTTTCCTCTCCTCCGCGGGGAGCAGCATTGCGGTGGTTCCACGAGTTACTCTGGTGGCCAGTAGCAGTTTGCTTCTCAACGCGAGTACTTCGCACTTCTTCCCGATGACGACGGATGTCGAAATATCGAAGTGAGTTCTGTAGTGTCTTTCTGTGTTCTTTTCTATGTGTTAAAGTGTATATATATATATATATATATATATAGACTTTTTCTTTGGAAAAACGACCGAAACAGACAAATATAGTTCAGTGTAGAAAAAGAAACATAGAGAAATCAAAGAAAACTCCTAACACTTGTAATTCGAGGTCTGATATTGAAAAGTTTAGCCATATTTATACAAACATTCTTTCCCATCCCCAGTCACAATAACAATAGTAAATCATTGTAACATGGATGATAACCTTAAGTCATAAACTAATCTTTCTTTATGTAACCTTCATATGTTCACCCTCCCTGTTTTGTTGAAATGATAGATGAATATAACAAAGTAGTGTTTTTCGTACTTATAACCAATTAATTCTCATGTAACTTAAATAACCATTAGCACACTTTCCAAGGTAAAACTAATTTCCTTTTGTCTGATACTTAGAAATAGATGTGTACTCAACAACTCTGATTATAAAATAACCTTTTGTATGTATATGTTGGTCTCAAATAATTTGTGTTAGTTCTCTATGTGAGTTGTAGATTGTTTTGGTAAATGTTTATTTCTTACTCTAATTTTAGCCTGAAGAGATGTACAAATACCATACATCAAAACGTTGGCCTAGGAAGGAGTTTATTTTCTTTTATTTGACCTAGCCCTCAATAACAAAACATTGAATAATATATATATATATTTATTATAAATAATATATATATATAATTGTGTGTGTGTGTGTGTTACCTTAGAATCCTGCAAGTATTTAGCAGTGCCGAGTGTATTCAGCAAAACTCCTTTAGGATACCAAGAAAACTTGTATCTCAATGGGTTGTTAGAAAACTCAGGTGCAGGAAGACCTCCACAGTAGGATACAAAAGATTCGATCTTTCCTGTTAAAATTAAAAACAAAATTAAACACTTATAAGATAGCATATCTACATGAAAACTCTAATCAAACTAGCAAATCGTCGAAAAGTCTCTGCATAATTCAATTTTATTTATCAAAAATATTCATTTTAAACATAAAGAGTTTTTATTCATATATTAAGAAGGTAAAACAGGGTTGTTTCTACCAGCACTAATACATATATAAATATGTAATATGTATGTATATATGCAAAAAATCACAATAAATAAACACATGATGCAATCATTGAAGTTTAAACCACAATGGAAAGAGGAAAAGAATGCATGTCATCATTGAATGGCCTCAGAGTATTTTTTCTATTGTTTTCCTTTTTCCATTGTGGTTTAAACTTCATATATGTATATGTATATATTCTAATGTAGTGCTATCTGTTATTATGTGGTATTTACTCATTGTAGGGTAAAAATCTAATGAAATGGTCTCCACATATAAAACTTTTAATGATATAAACAACGCGTTTCGAACACGTAGTGTTCTTCTTCAGGCATTAACTAAAAAATACAATGACACCAGAGAGTTATCTATAGTACAAAGTAAATAAGTACAAAAATTAATACAAAATAAAATAAGGCAGAAAGTACGAACCTACTTATTTTGTATTAATTTTTGTACTTATTTACTTTGTACTATAGATAACTCTCTGGTGTCATTGTATTTTTTAGTTAATGCCTGAAGAAGAACACTACGTGTTCGAAACGCGTTGTTTATATCATTAAAAGTTTTATATGTGGAGACCATTTCATTAGATTTTTACCCTACAATATGTATATATAAAAAGATTTACATAAATACGTGAAATAACAATCAATGATCAAACCTGTTTTGGTATTATTTAGTGCTCCCAGCTTATTCAGTCATATCAGTGAAAACAACAACAAAACAGACTGATGCCTTTTTTACGTGAAAGCTCTTTTGCCGCATCTCGGGAGCTACAAGCTCTAGCCTAGGATAGAGGCAAACAAAACCTCAGAGATACGCCCTGAGGTGGACCACGCGGAGGCGAGCTTCCACGACCCTACATCACAAAAAATAAAATCTTTAACAATTTAATAAAAGCAAAGCAAAAGATTCCACTAAACAAAAAAATTCTTCTTAAAAAAAAAAATATTCCTTGATAACTTCTAATACCCATTAGGCATTAGCCAACACGAAGACCACTTGGAGGCAATACTGCTGTCCTCTTGCATCTTCCTATAGCATAGACGAATTTAAGAAACGCAGCCCTACAATGGTCAAACCACAATATGAAATGGGAAAACAAGACTAAGAAGGTTGACAGCTAGCGGATAGTTTTTTACTTTTTCTTACTGTACTCCTTTGTTTCCCCAAACATCCCTTTCTGGATATTAGTTCTTTCCTGCACTTTCACCCTTTTAAAATACCACTCTTCCCTCCCACTCTTCTCAACCCCTCACCAAATGTTTTCTTCATCTAGTGTTTCAGTTGGGTTTTTTTCTCTGACGAACACCGCTTGTTACGGTTGAAAGATCTTAGTCTTGTTTTCTCATTTCATATGGTGGTTTGATAATTGATTGTTATTTCACGTGTTTATGTGAAATCTTTATATATATATATATATATATATATATTTATATATATATATATATATATAAAGCGATTAGCAGTTTGAAAAGAGACAGCTCCCTCCTTATCATGCCAGCTGATAAAGGTTCCTCTGTAGTCCTCATGGACCGTTCTGTCTACCACCGTGAGGCTATGAAACAACTCTCTAACTCATCTTTTTATCAACAGCTTTCTTCCAACCCTATTCCTCTTTTCCTCAAGAACTTAGTTTCTCTTCTTAATAACAGTGCTGTGTGTGAGGGCCTTTCTCCCAGGATATTGACACCCTCATTCCCTCAAATCCCCGATGTCCTGTTTTCTACCTGCTCCCTAAAGTCCACAAGCCCTTCAACATGCCTGACTCCCCTCCCGCCGGTAGACCTATCGTTTCCAGTTATGGCTGCCTTACAGAAAGACTTTCCGCCTTCATTGATCACTTCCTACAGCCTCTAGTTCGGAACCAACCTTCTTTCTGCAAAGACACTTTCCATTTTCTCCAAATTCTTAAAAATCTTTCTCTTCCCTCTACCCTTGATCATCCTCTTCTCATGGTTGCATGGACGTCACTTCTCTCTATACTTCAATCATTCATTCTGAAGGTTGGACGCTCTGCGATACTTTCTTGATGGCAGAACCGCACCCCTTAATCCTTCCACATCCTTTCTAGTCTCTTTGGCTGATTTCGTGCTACAGCATAATGTCTTTCAGTTTGAGGGTCGTTATTACCTTCAAACCAGAGGCACAGCTATGGGTACGATTATGGCCCCTTCTTACGCTAATCTTTTCATGGCCAAATTAGAGCAGGATTTCCTGGCCACCTGTCAACTTCTTCCACTCCTTTATCTCCGTTTTATTGATGATATTTTCTTCATTTGGCCCCATGGCAAACATAACTTAGAACTTTTCCTACACTCCTTTCAAAATTTCTGCCCCTCCATCACTTTCACTTACGACATCTCCGACAGACTTATCACCTTTCTTGACGTTGACGTTACTTTAGACAATGGACACTTCTTGACTTCCGTACATATAAAACCCACCAACTCCCAACAGTACCTCCATTACAATAGTTGCCATCCATCCCATGTTAAAAAGTCTATACCTCGATCCTTGTCCCTCCGTATTCACAATATCTGCAATAATCTCCAAGACGCAGACATCACCTTAACCTCTTAAAGGACAAATTTTCTGAACGAGGCTATCCTCGCTCCTTCATTGATAGTCGTGTTTTACCGGCTGACATCTCCCACCAACCCAGACCCAAGAGGGATAGAAGTAACACTTCCTTCTTCCTGACAACCTACTTCCCTGGCGCTTATAAGCTTCGTGCTGTTATTAAGGAGTCTTTTCCGATTCTGTCTACTTCTACTTCTACTTCTTCCATCTTTAATCATCCCCCTTCTATTTCCTACCGTAAACCTGCCAATCTAAAAAGCATTTTCTCTCATATTTCCCCTCAGCCTTCCAATCCTGTTCCTGGAATGAAACAATGTGGACGCCGTGGCTGTCAAACTTGCCTGATTGTTAATCCTAATCCTTCCTTCGGGGCTCCACCATAGTTCCTACCCGGTTCAGGTCAATTCCTCCTGTACCTCGAGCAACTGTGTTTACCGACTGGATTGCACTCAGTGTGACTCCTTTTACGTTGGCTTAACTTCTAATAAGTTGAGCCTTCGTATGAATGGTCATAGGGCTTCAGTCGGTCAACGCAGTAACTATCCTGTAGCCATCCATGCGAACTCGCATGGACTCAGTTTCAATGACTGTTTCAGGGTTCAGATCCTGAAACAGATCCCCGAATCCAACAATAAAGTTACCCTAAGAGCTTCAGAGGAGGCATACATATGCTTACTTGATGCTCGCTCTTCCCCCGGACTCAACCTCAACCGATAATTTATTTATGATTTATTTATTTATTTATTATTTTTTATTTATTTATTTATTATTTTTTATTTATTTATTTATTATTTTTTATTTTACTTTTTATTTATTATTTTTATTAATTTTAATTTGATTTATCTACTTTTTTATAATTTTTTATAGTTATAATTTTTACTCGTTCCTTTTACGTCTTAATTTGGCTCTTCATTTCCTTCCCTCCCTTCCCCCGCTTGGTGGTAAGTGGTGGGGTACTGGCTGCGGTTTCCGAGTTCAGTACCGCCCTGTCTTCCTGCGGGACTCTTCGCTCTTCGCTCTTCGCACCTCCTGATGACGACGATTGTCGAAATATCGATGTGAGTTATGTCTGTGTCTTTCTGTGTGTTTCCTTCGTTTTTTATTTTATTATATATATATATATATATATATATATATATATATATATATATATATAATATAGAATTACCTTGATATTTTTCTATTACGAAAACAATTTACACGACCGTTGTGTTCAAATCAAACTACAGTGTTATAAAACTACAGTTTTATAAAAATTCGATATCACATTCTCAAAACCCAGAAAAAATTGAAAAAACTCATGAAATTATTTTATATTTTTCGGCGTTATCAAATTGTAAGACTGATTGTTTCGTAAAACTATCGCTAAGCGCAGTACTGTAGTTTGATTTGAACTCAACGATCCTGTAAACTGTTTTTGAAATAGTAAAATACCAAGGTAATTCTATATACCCATATAAATGATCAAACCACAATAAGAAATGGGGATAACAAGACTAAGATCTTTCAACTGTAACAAGCGGTCTTCGTCAGAGTCAAAAAACCCAACTCTGACGAAGACCGCTTGTTACGGTTGAAAGATCTTAGTCTTGTTTTCCCATTTCTTATTGTGGTTTGATCATTGATTGTTGTTTCACGTGTTTATGTGAAATCTTTTTATATCCATATAAATACTGTAACATATATATATTTTTCGTGTTAGTATAATTAATTTATGTATTCATGTAGACCTGAAGATGTCTATGAATATAGACGAAACGTTGTAATTTGTTCATCTTTACACATTCTTCTTGTTCATTAATAAGTGTTAATAAGGTTTTTCTGTTTTAGGAAATCGAAATCAGTTGTGAGAAGTTCGCCGAATAGTAGCAATTCCAACAGTAGTAAAGAATTCATGCATTTCATCATTACCACAGAGGTTAGTATTATTAATATTAAACATATAATCTACCGTCATACCTCGTACATTACTGCCGTAGCTGTCGGACCGGTTTCGGGCGTCACCCATCTTTAACACGAACTGAACACGAACTGAGTTCGTGTTGAAGATGGGTGACACCCGAAACCGGTCCGACAGCTACGGCAGTAATGTACGAGGTATGACGGTAGATTATATGTTTAATATTAGTAGTAAAGGAAACTCGATGCTGTGAAAGTACAGAAACTATTGTTCTTAGACCTGTCCTTAATCACCCTGGTATTGTATGTCAATATTGTTTTCCTTTTTTTTTTAAATGACTGTTTAAATTAGAATTTAGGTCAAATGTGTTTTACTATTTCAAGCTGAACCAAACTTCGATAAAAAAAAAGTTCTGTTTTGTATTATAATATACAAAAATACATATTTTAATATAAATATATATATATATATATATATTATCGTTATTTACTTAAATAGTTTTTTTTTCCGATTTCGTAAAGTAAAGGAGCCAGGTTAGCTGAGTGGTTAACGTACTCGTCTTTGAACTGATAGGATTGGGGTTCAATCCCCACCTGACACAGTATATATATAGTTCAATATAGACAAAGAAGCATAGAGAAGTCAAAAGAACACACTTACAGTCTCTATTATTCGGTTGGAGACCAACCAAGTCTCTGAACCAGTGCGCTTGGTTTCCCTCTCTTATCTCTCCTGAAGACGGTTCAAACCGAAAATTAGAGACTGTAAGTGTGTTCTTTTGATTTCTCTATGTTTCTTTGTCTACATTAAACTACTTTTGTCCGTTTTGGATCGTATTTCCAACGAAAAAGTATATATATATATATATATAAAAGATTTCACATAAACACGTGAAATAACAATCAATGATCAAACCACAATAAGAAATGGGAAAACAAGACTAAGATCAGTTGGGTTTTTGACTCTGACGAAGACCGCTTGTTACGGTTGAAAGATCTTAGTCTTGTTTTCCCATTTCTTATTGTGGTTTGATCATTCATATATATATATATATATATATATATATATATTGTAAACAGGAAAACAATCCAAAAGGACAACAAACGTTTCACTATTGAATCACAAACACAGAACTAAGGAACAAGCACACATTTACTGTCTCTAATTTTCGGTTGAACCGTCATCAGGAGAGTTGAGAAAGGGACACCAAGAAAATCGGCATACTCTTTAATAAAACATGTTTAAATGAAGGTCTGCTCCCAATATATATATTGAAATTCGTATAATTAACTGCAGTCTCGGCATTCACGATCTTAAGACTGAGAGATTCGATCTTACGAACTAACGGTTCAACTGGAAAAGGAGTTGGCCAAGTGACATGTTAAATTAAAAATCGATGACTCATGCTTAGTCATTGCTATAAATGGATTAAAAGGATAATACAGGTTAATATAAAGAGAAGGTCAAAGGTCAATAACAAACAAGAAACAAGCGGTTAGAATAAAAGAGTTGAAAGGTCAACAGTATAACTGGACTAATAGAGAATAAATAGATTAAGAATATTAAAGTAAATGAAGGAAAAAAGATTATTAAAGGACAAGAAAATGTATTAAAATAAGAGAGTTGAATGAAAGTAAGAATTCAACTTTAAAGTAAGAATAATAATATATATATTTACGTTTCACGGTAAATCACAAACACAGAACTAAGGAACAAACACACTTACTGTCTCCAATTTTCGGTTGAACCGTCATCAAGAGAGTTGAGATAGGGACACCAAATGTACTTGTGAAGCGACGGTCGGAATGTTGCACACTCCAACAAGTGCGCTTGGTGTCCCTATCTAAACTCTCCTGATGACGGTTCAACCAAAAATTAGAGACAGTAAGTGTGTGTTTGTTACTTAGTTCCGTGTTTGTGATTCATCGTGAAACGTATATTTATATATACATATATAGGTGTAATATATATATATATATATATATATATTCAGACAACAGTTGTTGTTAAAATCCATATACTATTTTCTTTGTAAAATAATTTAAATGTAATACATCGTTTTTTTGTTTCAAAATTTATACTTCTGCCTATGAAAAAGGTTTTAAATAAAGACCGAAACGTTGGCAATGAGAGTTTAATTTGAACCTGAAGAACTGACCAAGTCCCGATAAACTAATGTTTTGTTTCTATTCCATGGTCGATACTTTTATCAATATTATTTATATATATTATACATTAAGATTTGACTTTGACGTAAACCTCTTGTTACGGTTGAAAGATCTTAGTATTTTTTTATCCCATTTCATATTGTTGTTTGATCATTGATGGTCCCCACCAGGTCCTCGATTTATTCACGCGGGAGGTGAATAAATCTGCGTGTGTCGTCCCTCGGAGAAGGACGTTAAAACGTCGGTCCCGAGCCTGGCAACGTGCTCGCCTTAAGACTGGTAGATCCAGGGTTCAATACCCACTCTGACAAACGAATATTTGCCTCTCACGTTGTTCCTCGGGGAGGACGTTAAGCCGTCGGTTCGTGAGCCTGTACAATGTCAGGTACTCGTTAAAGATCCCCTACTCTAAATACACTTAGGCAAAATTTAGGACTCCCAATGTAGAATCAATCTTCATTGTGTGGTTTCACAAAGGGTCAATGCTGGGCCTACGTGTGTTTCTTTGTGGGACTTACACTCCAACCTAACCTAACCTTAGTAAAGTGAAACCAAGAAATGGTTACAACAATAATAATAAGTGCTACAAATGAAGTAGTGGAAATTATGTAATAAATTTTTGTAAAGTTAAGTATATTTGTATAAATATTGTAAGTTGATGAAGATTGTTACCTCCTGCTAGGTGAACTTGATCAATACATTCCATAGCCAACAGGTGGTCAATACCGGGGTCGAGTCCCATTTCGTTGACTACTGTTATGCCAGCGTCGACAGCCCTAGAGAAATATTATCTAAATTATTATCTAATATATCTAATATTATCTAATATATTATCTATTATCAAAATATTATGATATCATAAGGGAAGTGAGCGTTTTAAGTAGATAAGATTAAACAGATTGTGAAACTGTGTTTTTCCTTGTTCAGTAATACACATACTAAACTAACAACCCCCTATTACAACCTGTTTTGATCGCTGTGCGCCCTAGCTTTCCAGCCATTTACACCATTAGATCAAATCAGGCCGACTATTTAACGTGTTGCCCTTTTTGTCACCTCCAAGTTTAGCCACCTAAACTTGGGGAGTGTCCGAGGTGGACCTCGCGGAGGTGGGCACCACGAACTCTACTCTACCCACCTCTAACTACCTCTAACTACCTCTAACCACCTCTAACTACCTCTAGCCAATAACTTGACTACTCTACTCTACACTACTCTAACCTGTTTTGATCGCTGTGCACCCTCGATTTCCAGCCATTTACACCATTAGATCAAATAAGGGCGACTATTTAATGTGTTACCCTTTTTGACACCTCCAAGTTTAGCCACCCAAACTTGGGGGGTGTCCGAGGTGGACCTCACGGAGGTGGGCACCACGAACTCTACTCTACCCACCTCTAACTACCTCTAACTACCTCTAACCACCTCTAACCACCTGTAGTCAATAACTTGACTACTCTACTCTACACTACTCTAACCTGTTTTGATCGCTGTGCACCCTAGCTTTCCAGCCATTTACACAATTAGATTAAATCAGGCCGACTATTTAATGTGTTGCCATTTTTGAAAGCTCCAAGTTTAGCCACCTAAACTTGGGTGGTGTCCGAGGTGGACCTCGCGGAGGTGGGCACCACGAACTCTACTCTACCCACCTCTAACTACCTCTACCCACCTCTAACTACCTCTAGCCAATAACTTGACTACTCTACTCTACACTACTCTAACCTGTTTTGATCGCTGTGCACCCTAGCTTTCCAGCCATTTACACAATTAGATTAAATCAGGCCGACTATTTAATGTGTTGCCATTTTTGAAAGCTCCAAGTTTAGCCACCTAAACTTGGGTGGTGTCCGAGGTGGACCTCGCGGAGGTGGGCACCACGAACTCTACTCTACCCACCTCTAACTACCTCTAACTACCTCTACCCACCTCTAACTACCTCTAGCCAATAACTTGACTACTCTACTCTACACTACTCTAACCTGTTTTGATCGCTGTGCACCCTAGCTTTCCAGCCATTTACACAATTAGATTAAATCAGGCCGACTATTTAATATGTTGCCCTCTTTTTATCACCTCCAAGTTTAGCCACCCAAACTTGGGGAGTGTTCGAGGTGGACCTCGCGGAGGCGGGCACCACGAACACAACTCTAACCACCTCTAACCACCTCTAACTACTAGGCACCTCTCTCGCAGAATAACGTATTGAATTCCTTGCTTTGAATGGAATCTGCGTCTTGATCTCTACCTCTTCATCTCCATCTCTACTATTGAATTGTCAGTATCTCTTTCGATGTCATCTTTTGGCACTTGTTTGGCAATTAACTTGTTTTTTGACCTACATCTACGCATATTTGCTGGTTTCATTGCTTATTAAGAATAAAGATCTCACTAACTCTTTGTTTTACAATATTTTCATATAAGGGTGCCTGGGGGGGGGGGGGTCTTAATTATTATTAATTAAAGATCTATCGTTTTCTTTGATGATGATGATGACTGTATATATGTATACGAGAACTGTAATAAGATGAAAATCTGTGACTAATAACTGCAGTCTAAATTAGATGCTTGATTGGAATTCCATAAAAACAAATATTTTGATGGTCTTCTTAAAGTTAATGGCATTTTGAAGGTTAATGGATTATCAAAGTCTAGCATGCGTGTGAAGGATAAACTGACATGTCATGAAGAGCTTTGAGATCATGGGTATGAGCGCGGGTATGAGCATGGGTAGGAATGGTAAACTGACGTGTTATGAAGAGCGTTGAGATCATGGGTGTGAGGATGGGTATGAAGGGAAATCTGGCATGTCATGAAGAGCGTTGAGGTCATGGGTATGAGCACGGGTATGAGCGCGGGTATGAGCATGGGTATGAATGGTAAACTGACGTGTCATGAAGAGCTTTGAGATCATGGGTATGAGCGCGGGTATGAGCATGGGTATGAATGGTAAACTGACGTGTCATGAAGAGCTTTGAGATCATGGGTGTGAGGATGGGCATGAAGGGTAAACTGACGTGTCATGATGAGCGTTGAGATCATGGGTATGAGCAAGGGTATGAGCATGGGTATGAAGAAAATATGACATGTCATGAAGAGCGTTGAAGTCATGTGTATGAGCATGGGTATGAAAAAAAACTGGTATATCATGAAGAGGTCACAAGTATAAGCATGGGTATGAAGGAAAAACTGGCATGTCATGAAGAGCGTTGAGGTCATGGGTATGAGCACGGGTATGAGCATGGGTATGAATGGTAAACTGACGTGTCATGAAGAGCTTTGAGATCATGGGTGTGAGGATGGGCATGAAGGGTAAACTGACGTGTCATGATGAGCGTTGAGATCATGGGTATGAGCACGGGTATGAAGGAAAAACTGGCATGTCATGAAGAGCGTTGAGGTCATGGGTATGAGCACGTGTATAGCATGGGTATGTAGGAAAAACTGACACGTCATGAAGAGTGTTGATGTCATGTGTATAGCACGGGTATGTAGGAAAAACTGACACGTCATGAAGAGTGTTGATGTCATGTGTATGAGCACGGGTATGTAGGAAAAACTGACACGTCATGAAGAGTGTTGATGTCATGTGTATAGCACGGGTATGTAGGAAAAACTGACACGTCATGAAGAGTGTTGATGTCATGTGTATGAGCACGGGTATGTAGGAAAAACTGACACGTCATGAAGTGAGTGTTGATGTCATGTGTATAGCACGGGTATGTAGGAAAAACTGACACGTCATGAAGAGTGTTGATGTCATGTGTATAGCACGGGTATGTAGGAAAAACTGACACGTCATGAAGAGTGTTGATGTCGTGTGTATGGCACGGGTATGTAGGAAAAACTGACACGTCATGAAGAGTGTTGATGTCATGTGTATAGCACGGGTATGTAGGAAAAACTGACATGTCATGAAGAGTGTTGATGTCATGTGTATAGCACGGGTATGTAGGAAAAACTGTCACGTCATGAAGAGTGTTGATGTCATGAAGCTATAGCAAGTGCTTATCGTTTAAACATGTTTTTTGGAAACTATTTTCAATTACGTAATGGCATGTGGATGAAAGACAAACTGATATGTCATGAAGAGTGCTGAGGTTGTAGTGGCAACACTGACGGAGCCAGTCAGGAACCAGGTTTTTGCCGCTATCTTTAACTCTGAATTCGATTCTTCGCTTCGTGTTACACTTTACCAGCGCTTGCGTTACTTTGCAGGTTTGTCGCCGTCGATCTGGCCAGATCATTGTAATATGTATATAATTTTGTATACTGTGTTGGGATCTATGTAATAATGTTATACTAAAATACTTCTGTTATAAATATGTATCTAATCATAATAAATAACCATCAGAGATTCACAAGGTCATGTTTATGAGCATGGGTATGAAGAAGAAAAAACTGACATGCCATGAAGAGCGTTGAGATCATGTTTATGAGCATGGGTATGAAGAAGAAAAAACTGACGTGGCATGAAGAGCGTTGAGATCATGGGTATGAGCATGGGTATGAAGAAGAAAAAACTGACATGCCATGAAGAGCGTTGAGATCATGGGTATGAGCATGGGTATGAAGAAGAAAAAACTGACATGTCATGAAGAGCGTTGAGGTCTGGACTCAAGTACGAAGCGGTGACCATGTTGGTTCTGTTAGCGATGCAAACTTGAGCGATGACTGGATGAAGTTGATAAGGAAGCAAGGAGACAACAACATCTGCCTCTTGGACCAAAGAGTCGAGAGTGTCTGGGCGTTCGATGACATCGACAAGAACTGGTGAGACTCGAGACAAGTCGCGAGACACTTCATCGAGTTCTTCACGAACTTGGCCTCCTGAAAAAAAAATATATTTAAATTATATGCATGCCTTTTTTGAAGACATCATCAATTTGACGTGCATGGTTGTTGTATTCAGATTAGGTTGAAGGGTGACCTCTTTCGTGGATACATGCCTCCGCGAGGTCCACCTTGAGTCTGTCTTAGGCAGGAGTAACGTCTAGTCACCATTACTACAGTTTGAGTCTGTAAGTGTGTTTCTTTACTTTCTGTGCTACCTATCTGCAATTTTGAACTGTTATTGTGTCCAGTTTGGATCGTCTTTCAGTTTATCAAGTGAATATATATATATATATATATATATATTATAATATATGTGTGTTAACATGTCACTTGGCCAACTCCTTTTCAGTTGAACCCTGTTAGCAGGAGGTTAGTTCGTAGGATCGAATCTCTCAGTCTTAAGATCGTGAATGCCGAGACTGCGGTTAATTTTAATGATACTTGTTTAAAAGAAGATATGCTGCCTATTTATACCAATATATATATATATATATATAATATATATTGGATATATATATATATATTATATATATAATGCGTTTACTGTTTGGACTGCACCCGAATGAGCATTCTACGTGGTTGGCCTCTACGCAGCTAAACTTACGTATGATGGTAAGCCTTCGTTGGTCAAGCAAAACCTTCCTTGTATCCACTCAATTCCATGACTGATTTTGGAATCAGCTTTCGATACCAAGTCTTTAATCATACCTGATAGTCTTCTCGAGGTTACTTTAAGGACTTCAGAGGAGGCATATCTGTATTCAAAGCTCGCTTCTCCTGCATTAATGTACCCGTTAATTTAAGCATATTTGATTTATGATATTTTTTTTTTAAGAATTATTTATTTACCTTTTTAATTTAATTTTTATTTTTCTATTTATTTTATTTTTTAATTTTCTAATTGTTATTGTCATTTACAGTCTTCTCCTTCTGTTATTTTATTTGCTTTTTTGTATATAGTATTATCCTCGTAGTTAATAGTTAGGCGCAGTAGATTGCGCGCGTGTTTTGGACATTTGGCCTACATATAAGCCCTTCAGTACTAAAGGATATTCCTCCCGATACGACGATAAATATCGTAATGTGATTTTTAGTACCTTTATTTATCTCTTTCCTGAAATGAACCTATTATAAATATATATATATATATATATATATATTTTGAAAATAAGACATCCCCGAAAATAAACCCTAGTGTGTATCAGAACATCGTAATATTAAGCCCTTCTTTGGATATAAGATATCTCGACAATAAACCATAATTTGATTTATGGAACAGTTTCGAATATAAGACCCTTCTTTGAATATAAGATATCCCCGAAAATAAACCCTAATGTGATTTACAGAGCACTTTGTAATATAAGCCCTTCTTTGATATAAGATTATCCGCGACAATAAACCATAATTTGATTTATGGAACAGTTTCGAATATAAAGCCCTTCTTTGAATATAAGATATCCCCCGAAAATAAACCCTAATGTGATTTACAGAACACTTTGTAATATAAGCCCTTCTTTGAATATAAGATATCCCCCGACAATAAACCATAATTTGATTTATGGAACAGTTTTGAATATAAGCCCTTCTTTGAGTATAAGATATCCTCCGAAAATAAACCCTAATGTGATTTACAGAACACTTTCGAATATAAGCCCTTCCCTGAAAATAAGCTCTAGTTAAAATAATATAAATAATATAATTATTTAAAAAAATGCTGTTGAATTTAGTAGGTATCTCTAGCTGCCCTAATATTTCATAGAATTGTTTGGAACAAAACAGTCCAAGAAATTTCTTTTTTACGTCTACAGTTCGTTTTAAGGAATACGCTACTTATTATAAAGTTCAATTTATTTTCAAAGTACAATATATATTGCAACAGTCTACATAGAGTGACGGGGCAGGTACAACGTTTGTACAACGTTGTACAATTCAAAGAAGTGAATTGACGGAGGGACGACAGTCAACTAACTTGACGACAGTTAGTTGACTGTCGAATTCACTTCTTCTCCTGAGGATGACCGCCATTACGGTCGAAATATTGAAAAGTGAATCTTTTTTTATGTTTCAGTCTATGTGTCGCTGTTTATTTTAAGTGTTATCTGTCCTGTCGGACCTTTTTTCGTTTATCATAGTGTATATATATATATATATATATATATATATTACTATACTACATCATATACAGTGGTACCTTGGTTTTCGACCTCCTTACTATTCGAACAATTCGGTTTTCGACCAATAAATTCGGGCTAAAAATACTTCCAAATTCGAACAGATTTCGATGTTAGAACACTCGGGCTGGGAACCGAAAATAGCCGAGTGGAGCCGAAGCGAACTTAGCGTCACCCTGTATGCCATCACACCTCTGTTCAAAAGTTATATAAATGATACAAATGGTTTATATTACTTCTTTTTTATGTTTATTCTATATTATGTACACATTTAGGTCATTAATGTTGTTTAGATACACGTTTTAATAATTTTTTAGGTATTTTTCTTTGGGTAAAACGAATTAAAGTACTTAATTTACATTAAGTACTATATAATGTCAATAGTACTTATTAAAGTACTATATTGACACACATACACTCAGAAATGAAACAGAAACTCACTACTACATTTCGATGTCCTCGTCATCAGGATGATAGAAACGAGTCGCTCCGCAGACAGATAACGACTCATTGTTTTGTTATGGTTTTAAATGTTTCAGTTCTTGAAAAAATCGGTACTCGAACAATAAACTCGAACGAATTATGGTTGACAACCAAGGTACCACTGTACGTATGATAATACATTCATTGGTGCAGTATAAGGAGACTTTGCTTACCAAGTGTGATATGTATGTTGGGATCTCGATGAAGGTACTCGACAAGAGGAGAGCATACCCTGCCTGCACCTAGGACTAGCACTCTCTTCTCAGTGCCTGACATACCATCAGCCTTGTGCTTCGTCTTCCTGAAACAATCATCAGCCATTTCTGACCATAGACCAGTATATATACAAGTGAACAACCTAGTATCTTTCCATAGTATAATAACACTTCAACCTAAGAATTTAATTCTTTCTTGTTTTAACTTCATATATCGAAATGGTTTTATGTATAGAAAGGGGGTGGGCAACATCTGGCACGCGTGCCAAACTTGGTACGCCGATGACCTCTGGCACACGTACGAAACTTGGCACACCGATGACTTGTCTCTGACACGCAAGAGCACAAGTTACCCTTTGCACAGATGCAATCAGATGTTACCTTAAGCATAGACAAAAAAAGGGCAACCTCTGGCACGCGTGCCAAACTTGGCACACCGATGACTTGTCTCTGGCACGAAAGAGCACAAGTTACCCTTTGCACAGATGCAATCAGATGTTACCATAAGCACAGACAAAGAAAAGGGCAACCTCTGGCACGCGTGCCAAACCTGGTACGCTGATGACTTGTCTCTGGCACGCAAGAGCATAAGTGACCTTTAGCACAGATGCAATCAGATGTTACCATAAGCACAGACAAAGAAAAGGGCAACCTCTGGCACGCGTGCCAAACCTGGTACGCTGATGACTTGTCTCTGGCACGCAAGAGCATTAGTGACCTTTAGCACAGATGCAATCAGATGTTACCCTAAGTACAGACAAAATAAGGGCAACCTCTGGCACACGTGCCAAACTTGGCAAACCGATGACTTGTCTCTGACACGCAAGAGCACAGGTTACCCATAGCACAGATGCAATCAGATGTTACCCTAAGTACAGACAAAATAAGGGCAACCTCTGGCACACGTGCCAAACTTGGCACACCGATGACTTGTCTCTGGCACGCAAGAGCACAAGGTACCCTTTGCACAGATGCAATCAGATGTTACCTTAAGCACAGACAAAGAAAAGGGTAACCTCTGGCACGCGTGCCAAACCTGGTACGCTGATGACTTGTCTCTGGCACACAAGAGCATAAGTGACCTTTAGCACAGATGCAATCAGATGTTACCCTAAGTACAGACAAAATAAGGGCAACCTCAGGCACGCGTGCCAATCTTGGCACACCGATGACTTGTCTCTGACACGCAAGAGCACAGGTTACCCTTAGGACAGATGCAAGCACATGTTACCCTAAGCACAGCCAAAAAAAAACTACTTTCCTTGGGGTATAAGCTTTCATGCCATAACAGTATATGTACGTCCTGGTGATGAAGAGGTTTATGCTCTACGAAGCTAAAGAGGTCTCAAGAAAAAGAAATTGATCTTGTGAGGTAAAATGGATAAACAAACAAAAGTCTCCGCACAAATGAAGTTTTATTCAACAACAACAACACGTTTCGAACACTTTGTGTTCATCATCAGGAAGACACTATAATACAAATTATATCCAATCAGTTACAAAATTAGAGTGAAATTATAAAATTATTTATAATTTTTTTATTATTATTATAATATTACTATTATTATTATATTATTTATAATTTGTATTATAGTGTCTTCCTGGTGATGAACACAAAATGTTCGAAACACGTTGTTGTTGTTAAATAAAACTTCATTTGTGTGGAGACTTTTGTTTCTTTATCCATTTTACCTCAGAATGAGTAAATACCACACAATTACCGATTGCACAACTAATGAGTTTATTACGTTTACTTATAGGAAAGTTGAGTTTAGGCCATTCCAGATTTTTTTTATCTGAGTTTTTATTCCTGTTAGAATTGAATATTTATAGGTAAGTCAGTACAGCATATGTTTGAATAGCTATTCTGTTAATAATTACATACAAAATTAAGCTTAGCTAAACGCAACATGATATTCACTGACAGCTTGTTCGCCGTGTCAGCTAGAATTCTAAAAAAAACTGAAATTTTGTTTCTTAAAACTAAACATATATTTTCTGATTCATTCCTTGGTGTGATGGATGGTTGTCGAAGGACTGTTTGACTAATAAACAAAATATAAGTTTGTTATTAACGAGTTTATTATATTTACTTATAGGAAAGTTGAATATAGTTTATTATTTACAATATTAGTATGAGAAACCGTCGTACCTCGTAAGATGATCTTGGAGTTGTTGGAGCGCTTTCTGACGTTGTCCATCTTCGATCGCAACTAACCTACTGAGCTGTTCTGCAGGGGTTTTCTGTCAAGTCACTGCTATCTTTATATTATTATTATTAGATCTTATTGAGTTATTTTTGATTTTTTTTTAATAATATCAAGATAAGAGTGGACTTGATAGATAACCCCTTTATAACAGTTCAGTAGGTTTGTTACGATCGAAGATGGACAACGTCCGAAAGCGCTCCAATAACTCCAGGATCATCTTACGATGTACGACGGTTTCTCATACTAATAATATAAATCATAATAACCTCAGTGGTATTAATATTATGCATGTATAGTTTATTATGTCTAGTTATAGCCCATATATCAGAGTCAAGGCCCGCAGGCTAAATCAGGCCCGCGAGAGGGTTTTCTATGGCCCGCAGGATGATATTAGTTTATTATTAAAAACCTACCCGCAGGCTGCAGAAGTTTTAAAGATCTGGTACTCGTTAAAGATCCCTACTCTAAATACACTTGAGTTAGGCAAAATTTAGGACTTCCACTGTAGAATCAATCTTCATTGTGTGGAATCACAAAGGGCCAATGCTCGGCCTACGAGTGTTCCCTTGTGGGACTGCCACTGCAACCTAACCTAGCCTTCAAAAATGGCAAAACGGAAGGCGGGCACTGAGAACCGGTGGTTTCAAACAAGATGGGAGTCTAAGTACATGTTCACGGAGCTAGCTGGAAAACCTGTATGTCTAAATGAGAAAATATACTGATGCTGCCTTGAATAATACCGCCTCAAACATTTAATGTTCATGTTATGGGGATTTATATATAAAGAAAATTTGTTTTTTGTGCTGTTGAAAATTAAAAATGACTGACAAAGCCATAAGAAAATATTGCTTCATTTATCCGATCATTAAAAAGATTTCACATAAACACGTGAAACAACAATCAATGACCAAACTACAATAAGAAATGGGAAAACAAGACTAAGATCTTTCAACCGTAACAAGCGGTCTTCGTCAGAGTCAAAAACTCAGTTGACTCTGACGAAGACCGCTTGTTACGGTTGAAAGATCTTAGTCTTGTTTTCCCATTTCTTATTGTGGTTTGGTCATTTATCCGATCATATTGCAATATATTTGTTAGGTTTTCAGTAGGTTCAATTTCGTTCACTACACTATATGGGGTCATTTTAAAAAAAAATCAATAAACATTGGATCAGACCGGACTTCGCCTTGTTCTACATTTTTTATGTGGTCCTCCGTCCATTTTGACTTTGATACTCCTGAGTTATAGAAAAGTTGAGTGTAGGCCACTCCAAATTTTTTTATCTTTGTTTTCATTCCTGTTCGAATTGAATATATTCTAGGTATGACAGGACAGTATCACTTGGATTAACCTTTATGTTAATCAATAAATACCAAATTAAGCTTAGGTAATACTAGCATGACATTCACCGACAGCTGGAAATTTTGCTGAGTCACTTAATCTAAAAATTCATAAACTACGTGATCGACAACTCTACAACATTATTTCTATTTATAGTTCGTAAAGACAACTTACAGATTCATGTCTCGAAGTTCATTAATATACTCGAAGTTTGGCGTCAGGCTGCCGTTGCTGGCGATGATTGCCTGCAAACAAATTATACACATCAGAAGTTAATAACTGTTGTATATACATACACAACTATATTAATCTTTATATATAAAGTTCGTGAGTTTGTTTGCTTGTTCACCCATTTCCCGTATAGATAGAAACCTGAAATTAAATATATATTATTTATTACCTGAATAATGTTAAATAAAAGAAAATTACTACTATATTAGCAAAATTGGAGCCAAGGTAGCAAATGTCTTGCGTGCTCGCTAATGATAGTAGTGCAAAAATATTATATATAAATGTAACAAAAAAAATTTTTTTTTAATTTAACATTTGCGTAATATAAACACTGGTAATAAAGTAAATCATGGAGCCAGGGTAGCTTACCGGCATGGGTGCTCGTCGATGACAGTAGCACAAATATCTTAAAATTAAACGTAACAAAAAAAATCTGGAGTGGCCTACACTCTACTTTACTATAAGTAACTCAATGTCAAATTTCTTGAGTATATAAAACATAACGTATCATTTAAGCATAACGTAAACATCTAAATGGGATATAATTATTAGCCTGTCATTCCTGAGGTAGTACAGATAGTGATTGAAGGACATATCAATTTATAAACTTATTTTTGTACATCACAAATAATTTATTATTTGCAAATAATTTCATTAGTATAACTACAGCAGTAATAACATTTTTGAAAAACCAATGTGAGCATTTCTTGAAACGAAATATTATCCTACAAGAGAACATGGCTATTGTTCAAATAGCCAGTAGATTTCTTACATCGTTTACTTGACATCCTTCTACATTGAATATTAATGTAAAATTTTCAAATTTGAAACAGTAAAATACTCTTTTCTTCTCTGAAAAACATCTTAAACAGCGAATAAAATGTTGTTTTAAGGTGATTTGTTAATTAAAGATGTACGATAATTACAGTTATTAATCTCTAAACGAAAGATTTATATTTTGAATTATCTTTTACATTTTTGGTTTTTAACAGAATTATTATACTGGGAATTTTATGGCTTCTTAGTATTTAATAAGATCATTTTCCTTCCCCTTTGTCAAATAACATATATACGAATTTTTTTTTAATGAGTGTTATCATTTACCTGCACAATATTATTCCTCTTACATCTCTTATAAGTCAATAATATATTTTCATTTTTCCATTAGAAACATCAATTTTATCTCAGTGGATTTGCTCAAAAAATTTCTAAGTCAATGTAAACAATGTAAAAAAATCTGGAGTGGCCTACACTCTACTTTACTATAAGTAACTTAATGTCCAATTTCTTGAGTATATAAAACATAACGTATCATTTAAGCATAACGTAAACATCTAAATGGGATTTAATTATTAGCCTGTCATTCCTGAGGAGTACAGATAGTGATTGAAGGACATATCAATTTATAAGCTTATTTTTGTACATCACAAATAATTTATTATTTGCAAATAATTTCATTAGTATAACTACAGCAGTAATAACATTTTTGAAAAACCAAAGTGAACATTTCTTGAAACGAAATAGTATCCTACAAGAGAACATGGCTATTGTTCAAATAGCCAGTAGATTTCTCACGTCGTTTGTTTACTTGACATCCTTCTTCATTGAATATTAATGTAAAATTTTCCAATTTGAAACAGTAAAATACTCTTTTTTTCTCTGAAAAACTTCTTAAACAGCGAAGAAAATGTTGTTTTAAGGTGATTTGTTAATTAAAGATTTACGATAATTACAGTTATTAATCTCTAAACGAAAGATTTATATTTTGAATTATCTTTTACATTTTTGGTTCTTAACAGAATTATTATACTGGGAATTTTATGGCTTCTTAGTATTTAAAAAGATCATTTTCCTTCCCATTTGTCAAATAACATATATACGAATTTTTTTTTAATGAGTGTTATCATTTACCTGCACAATATTATTCCTCTTACAGTCAATAATATATTTTCATTTTTCCATTAGAAACATCAATTTTATCTCAGTGGATTCGCTCAAAAAAATTCTAAGTCAATGTAAACAATGTAAAAAAATACAAAAAATTCGACAAGTATAGCAGGTGATCTCTTAGTCTAGAATAAACAAACAGTTTTTATATCGTTATTGCTCTTTCCCGTAATTGAAACTTCATGATTTTTTTTTTATAAATTGCTAATTTTTTGTTCCATTTTTGGTCAAATTTTCATTATTTTTTGACGAGCCGTTTAGCGTCAAAAAAACATTTTCTGAAAACACAAATCGTATTGTAACGCCCCTTTAGCGAATGTAATGTTAGAAAAAAATATCTCAACTCATTTTCCATATAATTTTCTATTTATAGGCATAGTCTCATTCTTGTCCGTCAAACAGTATGGCTTGTATCGCTCTCACAAGGTTTGAGATTGAATTATAAGTCAAAATTTTTACATTTTATTGAAAAAAAAAAATTTCCTGTTGTCTTAAAATTTTGAATATATTTTTTGTTTGTTGTATTTTTAACTTCAAAGATAATGTCAAAATTTCAAAACTCTAGAGTTATCAGTTCAGGAGAAATAAATGTTTTAAAAAAAACGGTTTTTGGCAAAAAAAGTGACTTTCCCATCATGCATAATTCTTCCCAAACAATAGGGATCTTCGTCTAAATGGGGCCCATTTTTGTGTAAAATATCAACTTGATCCATCAAAGATTCTGGACCGTAGCGTGGTAACAAGCAATGCTAACACACGCACCCACCCACGCACCCACCCACCCACCCACCCACACACACACAGACATCATCGTAAAAACGTCATAAAACGACTTCTGGTACCTCAAAACATGTAATTCCGTCAAAATCTCGAGATCGAATTTTTTCACGATCACTATACTTAACTTATAGTAAAGTAAAAATACAAAAAATTCGACAAGTATAGCAGGTGATCTCTTGGTCTAGGATAAACAAAGAGTTTTTATATCGTTACTAGCAAACGTACCCGTCTTTGACGGAATCAAAAATTCTATTATACTTGGTATTCTAAAATATAAATTATAGTATTATACTAATACTACAATTAGAAGTTATAGAATAGTAGAAAATACCATTATTAGTACAGTGCTAAGCAAATGCCTCTGTATACAAAGATTAGATTTTAAGTTAGACATACACAAATCTACAATCAATGTTTCAGCTTTAAATGTCTTATGGTAGCAATATTTTTTGGACAAACCGACAGACAGAAATTATTCTAAGGGTACATGTGGCTACTCTGAACTATGAAACGTAAAGAAAACTTGAAATGAGTTAGTTCTAATTAACGTGCTCCCAGTCAAAAGCTAGCACGCAAGCCACTGGGCTACTCTGGTTCCATACCTTACTTTATTACCAGTGTTTATATTACGCAAAATATTAAATTAAAAAAAAATATTTTTGTTGTATTTATTTATAATACATTTGCACTACTGTCATCGGCGAGCAAGCAAGCTACTGGCTACCCTGGCTAGATCCCTTTACTTTATTACCATCTTTTATATTATCCACATTTTAAATTCAAAAAAAAAATTTGTTTGTTACATTTATTTATAATACATTTGCACTACTGTCATCGGCGATCACGCAAGCCACTGGGCTACTCTGGTCCCATACCTTACATTATTCCCAGTGTATTTATTAAGCAAATATTAAATTAAAAAAAAGTTGACAGTTATATATAATACATAGCAAACGTACCCGTCTTTGACGGAATCAGAAGTTCCTGTTTTGGTTTATTGCCGTGTGCCTATGCCTTTTGGCTATACCACGGAGGAATCAGAAGTTCTGTCATTTTTGGTATTTCAAAATGTCATTAGAAAATATAGAATAGTAGAAAATACCATTATTACTGCAGTGTTAAACAAATGTCTCCAGCTATTACACTACATTAGCTGTCTGTCCTTCAGGTTCATGGTAGAAGAAAGAGTTGAAACCTCTGACCGTTGAGCATGTAAACTACATTTGACCATGTGAGAAAAACTTGGTTTTGCTACCTTGTATTCCTGCGTTAGATGAAGTCTCCCTTTGCGACTTAGTTAACGTCATTGTGAAATAGACTCTGACCGGAATTTGCAATCATTTCAACGTAAACAGACAGTGGCTCGGAATCAATGGTATGTGAAGTATACACACAGACTCCCCAATACCACACCCAGTCATTATGCCCGCCTCTATGGCATATCTGTGTAGAGCACGAACTCAGAGTCGTGTCCCGTTGCACAGTTTTGGGGCACTCATGTTTCGTAACATGAAATTTGTTACTGCTACTAAATTGCAGCATGATTGGTGCTCTACTTTAAGTTTTTACTCATGAGCAGGCAGTCCAGGAGAAATAAATTCAGAGTCAAGAAATTCAATTAGATAATGAACTATTCACTAATCCAATCTCTTTACTGACTTGTAAGTTCTTTCCTCGGCTTCATATAGCGTAAGAACTTATTTGTTGATTTCTTATGCCTGTTCATATTAAGGGCTGAGAATTGCTCGTTTACAAAACATTTATTCTCAATAGATAGTACATCCTTAACTCTGTGAAACACCATTACGCAATATATTCATATGCTCAATTGAAATTAAAATCAACTAACAATACCTACTTGCCACACCTGTGTATTTTCAAAACAAACTTGTCTGTGAAGTTAGGAAAATACAGCTAAAAGCCCCATAACTTCGCTTCTGTGCTGAATTAATAATTTATTTAGAGCCCATATTTTAAGTTAGGCACACACAAATCCAGTGTCAATGTTTCAGCTCGCTATGTCTTATGGTGGCTGAGTTTACTTGTGACAAACATTTTTCCGTTAAACGTCCATAACTTCACTTCTACGTTGAATTTCCAATCAATTCATAGCCTATATTTTAAGTTAGACCTACACAGATCTACTGTATAAGTTTCAGCTTTATATGTCTTATGGTAGCTGAGTTTACCTGTGACAAAGTTTTGCGGACAAACCGACAAACCGACAAACGACAAACCGACAAACCGACAAACCGACAAAACCGACAGAAATTTTCTAAGGGTGGATTCGGTTTCTCCAATGTATGAAACGTAAAGAAAACATGAAATGAGTCAGTTCTAAGCAATGTACAGACAAAATCATTATTTTATTTATAAAGATTGCTCTTTCCCGTAATTGAAACTTCATGATTTTTTTTTATAAATTGCTAATTTTTTGTTCCATTTTTGGTCAAATTTTCATTATTTTTTGACGAGCCGTTTAGCGTCAAAAAAACATTTTCTGAAAACACAAATCGTATTGTAACGCCCCTTTAGCGAATGTAATTTTAGAAAAAAATATCTCAACTCATTTTCCATATAATTTTCTATTTATAGGCATAGTTTCATTCTTGTTTGTCAAACAGTATGGCTTGTATGGCTCTCACAAGGTTTGAGATTGAATTATAAGTCAAAATTTTTACATTTTATTGAAAAAAAAATATTTCCTGTTGTTTTAAAATTCTGAATATATTTTTCGTTTGTTGCATTTAAAACCTCAAAGATAATGTCAAAATTTCAAAACTCTAGGATTATCAGTTTAGGAGAAATAATGTTTTAAAAAAAACGGTTTTTGGCGAAAAAGTGACTTTCCCATCATGCATAATTCTTCCCAAACAATAGGGATCTTCGTCTTTATGAGGCCCATTTTTGTGTAAAATATCAACTTGATCCATCAAAGATTCTGGACCGTAGCGTGGTAACAAGCAATGCTAACACACGCACCCACCCACCCACCCACACACACACAGACATCATCGTAAAAACGTCATAAAACGACTTCTGGGACCTCAAAACATGTAATTCCGTCAAAATCTCGAGATCGAATTTTTTCACGATCACTATACTTTACTTATAGTAAAGTAAATACTTATAGTAAAGTAAAAAAATTTTTTTTTAATTTAATATTTGCGTAATATAAACCCTAATAATAAACTAAAGACTGGACCCATAAAAATAAATGTAACAAAAAACTATTTCAATTTAAAATTCTAATAATACAATCAATGGTAATGAAGTAAAGGCATGGATCTAGGATAGCCAGTCGCTTGCGTGCTCGCCGATGACAGCACTGACAATGTATTATATATTATATATGTCTGTGTGTGTGTGTGTGTGTGTGTGTGTGTGTGTGTGCGTGTGTAAAAACAAAAATTGAATTTAAAATTTGCGAAATATAAACACTGGTAATAAAATAAAAGCATGGAGCCAGAGTAGCCCAGAGGCTTGCGTGCTCGCTGATGACACTATAAGAGATTGTACACAAAAATAATGAAATGAAGAAAGGAATACATACATTGAAGACTTCAGGAGTAAACTGATGCTTATCAAGAGGAATAGCAGCTTCACTCTGAAGAATATCTGTCACATGTGGCATGAGAAGGTCACCGAAGAAATCTGTTGACTCACGCGGCAGCTGTGTAGGCATGTTGTCAATGGAACAGACCAGTACTCCGGGGCCTTTGAAGCTATCGCATAAAAACATATTCAAATTGTCTTTAATACTGATTATATATATATATATATATATATATTATATGTGTGTGTGTGTGTGTGTGTGTCGTTATTAGCCTTTGGAGCAATTCACTTCTTTTCCTGAAGACGAGGACATCGAAATATAGTAGTGAGTTCAGTGGTTTCCTTTCTATGTGTTCTTTTTTAAATTCTAGTTTATATATATATGTATATATATATATATTGGTATAACAGATTCAATAATATATCGACCGTTTGATAGAATAGGTGTGTTCTCTAATCGGTGTTTGGTCAATTTTCCAGGATAAAAAATTAAACTCTCGTTGCCAACGTTTCGGTTTTATTTAAAACCTTTTTCATAGGCAGAAGTAAGAATTTTTTAACTCAGAAAATGAAGTTTTGCATTTTTTAAAGGAACAGCAATGTTAACCGGACAAAACCTTCGACTAGACTAATAAGATAACATTACCATTGGTATAAATTCAATATTGGTATATTGGTATATTGGTATAAATAGGCAGCAGATCCTCTTTTAAACAGGTATCATTAAAGTGAACCGCAGTCTCGGCATTCACGATCGACATGTTAAATTAAAATCGATGACTCATGCTTAGTCATTGCTATTAATAGATTAAAAGGATTAGTACAGGTTTATATAAAGAGAAGGTCAAAGGTGAATAATGAACAAGAAACAAGCAGTTAGAATAAAAGAGTTGAAAGGTCAAAGGTATAACTGGACTAATAAAGAATAAATAGATTTTTTTTTTTGCCAAAGTCTCTGAGGTTTGGCGTGCTGCTAAATCGTGAGTTCTAATATTGGTATAAATAGGCAGCAGATCCTCTTTTAAACAGGTATCATTAAACCATATATATATATATATATATATATATATATATACTTTTAAACAGGTATCATTAAAACATATATATATATATATATATATATATGTCAGATTGAATTTACGGCCTACTGTTTTTTTAATTAATTTTTTGGATAACTTTTCCAAAGCCCTTCATAGACTTTTAAATTCACGAATAACTACGTAGATTAACTCACCATACGTTTGGTTTTCAATGATTATATTTCTTCTGACGTTTCGGTTGTCTTCGACCATATTCAGGGGGTAAACATATGTACAATATCTTAAAACCTATGAAATTCTTAAAAACAATAGCCCGTAAATTCAATCTGACATGTATTAAGGAACGACTGTTTCCTATATATATATATATATATATATATATATATATATACAGGTCCTGAGGCAGATTGATCAGACTAATTCGAAAGTTACTCTGAGAGCTTCAGAAGAAGCACTTATTAGTCTTCTGGGCGGTAGATCGGCTCCTGGGCTTAACCTCAATCGTTGATTTTTTTTTTTTTTAAAGTTGTTATCAGCTTTTAATTTTATTTTAGTAAAATGTTTTCTTTTTTAATTTTTATTTGGCTTTTATTTCTTTATCTTCCCTGTCTACCTTTCCTCCGAAAGTTGGCTACACTGTTTGAGTGCTTCAGTTCGAACGCAAAGTCAGTCGTTATCAGCCTTTGGAGCGATTCACTTCTTTTCCTGAAGACGAGGACATCGAAATATAGTAGTGAGTTCAGTGGTTTCCTTTCTATGTGTTCTCTTTTTTTAAATTCTAGTTTATATATATATATATATATAAAGATTTCACATAAACACGTGAAATAACAATCAATGATCAAACCACAATAAGAAAATGGGAAAACAAGACTAAGATCTTTCAACCGTAACAAGCGGTCTTCGTCAGAGTCAAAAACCCAACTCCTACATTCGTCAGTAGCATTTGGCTTTTTGACTCTAACGAAGACCGCTTGTTACGGTTGAAAGATCTTAGTCTTGTTTTCCCATTTTCTTATTGTGGTTTGATCATTGATATATATATATATATATATATTACTTTGAATAAAATGAAAGGACTGTGTGGACAATAAAAACTTTAACACATACGAAAGACATAATTAACATATAGAATGTGCCATTAAATTTAAGACAATATGTTTAAAAGACGACTTGCTACCGAAATACACTAATATATATGTATATATATATATATATTTATGAATCAGTGATCAAACCACAATATGAAATGAAAAAACAAGACTAAGGTCTTTCAACCATAACAACGCTGATTTGACGCTGTCTTCATCAGAGTCAAAAATCCAACTGACGAAAAACCCTCAAATGGGTTTTTGACTCTGACGAAGACCGCTTGTTACGGTTGAAAGATCTTAGTCTTGTTTTCCCATTTCTTATTGTGGTTTGATCTTTGATTGTTGTTTCACGTGTTTATGTGAAATCTTTTTATATATAAATATATATAAATAAATTATATATATAAATATATATATATATTTACATAAAATAAATTCAAAACGAAGGAAACACACAGAAAGACACAGACATAACACACATCGATATTTCGACCATCGTCGTCATCAGGAGGTGTGAAGAGCGAAGAGTCCCGTAAGAAGTCACCGCCCTGCCTTCCTGCGGGACTCTTCGCTCTTCACACCTCCTGATGACGACGATGGTCGAAATATCGATTTGAGTTATGTCTGTGTCTTTCTGTGTGTTTCCTTCGTTTTGAATTTATTTTATTTTTATATATACATATATATATATATATATATATATATATATATACGAGATACTTCATAATGTATGTAATCCTAATTAATGTATGTAATTTCCTAATCCTAATGTATGTAATCCCAGATCATAGAACAAAGCTTTTGTTACCTCAACACACTGTTACGAACATAGAGATCAAAATTGTTTTGTTGTAATTTTCGGTATGGTTGATACCATTATATTGGTATAATGTTTGAAATGCAAGTAGAAGTAGGATACCTCTTGGTGTCCTTATTGCTGTCTGCGTCGTAAAGACAAAAGGGTGTATCAATAGTGGTGCATTCGTTCATGAACTCTATGGAGCCTCCTGGATCAGCGCTGATATCACAGATAGCTAGCAGGCGGTGGGGCAGGTGTGGAGCTCCTCTAGAGCTTGGCAGCCATGGAGTATGTGCTGGACGGAGTAGTGCCTTGGCATCGGGTAGGGTTAGCAACTTGGGTGAGTCAACGGCCCAGTAGATGCCGTTTACTACAACGCTGGCAAATGGCGCGATCTGCACACATATCATACAATAACCATATACATATATAAAAGAGTCATAAACTAATGATCATCTAATTATATCATACAATCATGGATCAATGACCATCTAGAAATATATCCTACATTCATGAATGAATGAGCGTATACATATATTCTAATGTAGTGCAATCAGTTATTATGTGGTATTTACTCATTGTAGGGTAAAAATCTAATGAAATGGTCTCCACATATAAAAATTTAATGATATAAACAACGCGTTTCGAACACGTAGTGTTCCTGAGGAAGAACACTACGTGTTCGAAACGCGTTGTTTATATCATTAAATTTTTATATGTGAGAGACCATTTCATTAAATTTTTACCCTAAAATATACATATATTATACATTCATGAAACAATAACCATCTACATATATCATACATTGACGAATCAATGACCGTCTACATATATATCATATATTCATGAAATAATGATCACCTGCATATATCATACATTCATCTAATAATGAACATATACATATATCATATATTTATGAAGCAATGATCATCTGCATATATCATACATTTATGTACCAATGACCATCTACATATATCATACAGTGACGAATCAATGACCGTCTACATATATATCATATATTCATGAAATAATGATCATCTACATATATCATAGATTCATGAACTAATGATCATCTACATATATCATACAATCATGAACTAATGATCATCTATATATATCATACATTTATGTAGCAATGACCATCTACATACATCATATATTTATGTAGCAATGATCATCTACATATATCATACAGTGACGAATCAATGACCGTCTACATATATCATAGATTCATGAACTAATGATCATCTACATATATCATAGATTCATGAACTAATGATCATCTACATATATCATACAATCATGAATCAATGACCATCTACTTATATCATACATTGACGAATCAATGACCATCTACATATATCATACATTTATGAAGCAATGATTATCTACTTATATCATACATTCATGAAATAATGATTATTTACATATATCATACATTTATGTAGCAATGATCATCTACATATATCATACATTCATTAAACAATGTCCATATACAAATAATATCATTCATTCATGGATGAATGAATGACCATCTAGAAATATATCATACGAGTACATTAATGAATGAATGAGCATATACATATATTATACATTCATGAAACAATAACCATCTATATACATATAATAAATTCATGAAATAATGATCACCTACATATATCAAACATTCATTAACCAATAATCACGTACATATTTCATTCATTTAATAACCAATGGTCATCTAGAGTAGAGAAGTATCATGTAAAGGTGATTAAAGGAAACATCACACAATTTGCATGAGTGTGAGCTAATCACATTTAAAAGTTTCTAAATTGTTGTTAAATCATGTCTAAAACCAACATAAAGTCAAAGCAAAAAAGGTAATATAACTAGAAAAACTGAAGCCCAACTTAATAATGTTTAGGATGATACTGTACTTGTTTGATTTGTTTACATTGACTTGGAATTTTTTTTCCTTTTAGAATCGACTTACAAAATAAATGCTATTTAATTAGGACTTTTAGAAGGACTGACTCTACTAATTTTTCATAAGACTATAGTAGTTGCCTTTTTGCTGAAGGTCGAGAGGTACTCGGAGGGGTTCTTGTCATAGTCCTCGTGTGCATAGCCTCCTCCGTCTTTACGCTCCAGATGATGACGACGGCGGACTTCACAGCCGTATACTTTGTTTGTAGCTGGAAATACAATGTACTACAATGTAAAGCATAGTATTACTTGTATAGGTGCTGTATTATAGGTTTAGATGCTTAGATGGTATGGTATGTGTGTGTGTGTGTGTGAGTGAGTGAGAGAGAGTGAGGGTTAGAGAGAGAGAGAGAGAGAGAGAAGGGAGTGATAAAGAGGGAGGGAGAGGTAGAACGAGAGAGAGAAGGAAAGAATGGATAGAGAAAGAGGGAGGGAGAGAGAGGGTGAGAAGGGAGATAGAGAGAAGTGAGTGATAAAGATGGAGGGAGAGAGAGGGAGAGTTAGAAAGAGAGAGAACGAGAGAAGGGATAGAGAAAGAGGGAGGGGGAGAGAGGGTGAGAAGGGAGAGAGAGAGAGGTAGAAAGAGAGAGAGAACGAGAGAAGGGATAGAGAAAGAGGGAGGAAGAGGGAGGGAGAGAGAGAGAAGGGAGTGATAAAGAGGGAGGGAGAGAGAGAAGGGGAGAGAGGGAGTGGTAGAAAGAGAGAGAGAACGAGAGAAGGGATAGAGAAAGAGGGAGGGGGAGAGAGGGTGAGAAGGGAGAGAGAGAGAAGGGAGTGATAAAGAGGGAGGGAGAGAGAGGGAAAGTTAGAAAGAGAAGAGAACGAGAGAAGGGATTGAGAAAGAGGGAGGGAGAGGACAGTGAGAAGGGAGAGAGAGAGAAGGGAGTGATAAAGAGGGAGGGAGAGAGAGAGAAGGGAGAGAGAGGGAGAGTTAGAAAGAGAGAGAGAACGAGAGAAGGGATAGAGAAAGAGGGAGGGAGAGAGAGGGTGAGAAGGGAGAGAGAGAGAAGGGAGTGATAAAGAGGGAGGGAGAGAGAGGGAGAGTTAGAAAGAGAGAGAGAACGAGAGAAGGGATAGAGAAAGAGGGAGGGAGAGAGAGGGTGAGAAGGGAGAGAGAGAGAAGGGAGTGATGAAGAGGGAGGGAGAGAGAGGGAGAGTTAGAAAGAGAGAGAGAACGAGAGAAGGAATAGAGAAAGAGGGAGGGAGAGAGAGGGTGAGAAGGGAGTGATAAAGAGGGAGGGAGAGAGAGAAAGAGTTAGAGAGAGAGAGAGAACGAGAGAAGGGATAGAGAAAGAGGGAGAGAGAGAGAAGAGAGGGAAAGGGAGAGGTAGAAAGAGAGAGAAAACGAGAGAAGGGATAGAGAAAGAGGGAGGGAGAGAGAGGGTGAGAAGGGAGAGAGAGAGAGAGAGAGGGAGGGAGAGATGGGTAGGGAGGGTGAGAGAATGGAGAGAGAGGTGGAGATAAGAGATAGAGAAAGAGGAAGAGAAGGGATAGAGAATGAGGGAGGGAGAGAGAGGGAGTGAAGGGAGAGAGTGGGAGGGAGCGGTAGAAAGAGAGAGATATGGGAGAGTTAAAGGGAGGGAGGGAGAGGAAGAGAGAATGATGTAACCTAAGCTAACATGACCTAATCTAACCAAACCTAAATTAAACTAAACAAACCTGACCTAAATTTAACTTACAAACCTAACCTAACCTAAATTAAACTAAACAAACCTAACCTAAATTTAACTTACAAACCTAACCTAACCTAAATTAAACTAAACTATTCTAAGCTCTCCTAAACTAAATTTAACTAAACAAACCTAACCTAACCTATAATGTCGGCATACAAAGTACACTTATAAAGTATACATTAATCTTACATGTAGCCTGGTTGATGTACATCAAATGTTATGTATCAAACGCTGAACTTTACCAGGTTAATAACTAGTATCCTCCCCTTATTAGTGTTTAAAATTGTTTATTCTTGATGTGGATTTTTGAAAACAATTAAGTCTCGATAAAAAACAGCTTTTATATTTTCAAAATACCCCATTATAAGTAAATATGGTACTTCACTATAATGGATTGATTGTTTTTTAGAAAAATGTAATTTGGTTTTTTTTTTCTAGATACCTCCATGTTCGGCAACCTTTTTGAGCATCTCCGGAGGGACGTATTCAAAGGGAAGCTCTTGAAAGACTTCCTGAGCTCCTTGGGAAACGTTACCTGATCTGAAACAAGAAAACAGGTCAATAATAACGCCATAACAGCTTTATAGTCCTTAATATCAATGATCAAACCACAATAAGAAATGGGAAAACAAGACTAAGATCTTTCAAGCGTAACAAGCGGTCTTCGTCAGAGTCAAAAACCCAACTGAAGATCGCTTGTTACGGTTGAAAGATCTTAGTCTTGTAGTCCCATTTCTTATTGTGGTTTGATCATTGATTGTTATTTTACGTGTTTATGTGAAATCTTTTTATAGTTCTTAATATATGTTATCAGTTATTGGACTGTGTTATTGCCAACTTTAGCTCGTCTATTACTCGTGGCCTAAGGGGTCAGGCTAGCTAAGAGGTTACGTGCTCACCTCTGAACTGATAGGACCGGGTTTCGATCCCCACCTGGCCCTCGATTTATTCACGCGGGAGGTGAATAAATCTGAGCACGTCGTCCCTCGGCGAAGAACGTTAAACTGTCGGTCCCGAGACTGTACGATGTCAGGTACTGGCTAAAGATCCCTACTCTAAATACACTTGAGTTAGGCAAAATTTAGGACTCCCACTGTAGAATCAATCTTCATTGTGTGGTATCACAAAGGGTCAATGCTCGGCCTATGTGTGTTCCTTTGTGGGACTGCCACTGCAACCTAACCTAACCTACTCGTGGCCTAGGTACCGTTTTGCGGAATAACTGTCAGAATTCGTGCTTAGCATTGCGTTGCTTGAGGTGCCCTCGGGCACCTCCATGCTTTCAATGGAGATGGCTAAAGGGTAACTTATCAACAAGGCGGCTTGGCTTGACTAAGTAATGCCGAGGAACGCTAAGATCAAAACAGGTTTAACGTCCTTCTCCAAGAGACGACGTACTCAGATTTATTCAACTCTCGCGTGAATAAATCGAGGGCCAGATGGGGATTGAACCCCGTACTACCAGCCCAGAGGCGAGTACTTTAACCACTGAGCTAACCTGGCCTGTTTGGTTGATAAATAGGATTGATTTTCATATTTTAATAACGTGAATTATTTTGAACTGTTGTTGAATTACTGTAACGCTATACTTATTTCTCCCTCATTTTCTTTAACTGTTATTACTTTATTAAACTGTTAATTATTATTTCGAATTTATTTATCTATATAATTGTAAATTTATCATTTCTTTTATTGAAGTTTATACATGACTTGATAATAACAACTGCTGTTGGAAATGCTAAATATCGTAAAAGAAACGACATGTAATAATATACTTGTGGAGCATGCTAAAATAAAAATTTATTTCACTATAAAATCGTAGATTTTATCGTAGTATAAAGACGATCCAAACTGGACTCAATACGAGTTCAAAATCGAAGAAAAGTAACACACACAGAGTAAAGAAACACACTTACTAACTCAAACTTACAAACACTCTTACAACCTTAAGTGTGTTTCTTTCCTCTGTGTGATACTTATCTCCAAATATTGTTAAAACTTGAAACACCTGTCTGTTATATTTATAAAGAGCGTTTTAGTCGAAGTGTGGATGTACACTCGCGCGCGTCTTTGTATATGTTGACAAAACCAATTCAAACACAGAAGTGTCCTAATTAAACGTGTTATTAAGCAATTCAACTAGTTATTAAAACAGAAGTCAATAACTTATTTCATATTGTTAAAAATAAATAATACGAAATACTCTGACATAAAAAAAATAAAATGGCGTAATTAATACACCAAGAGTAAACTAGGTCAAAGAAATGTAAATACCACTGTATGACGTAATATGAGGCTTCAACATGACAAACTAATAATCTATATAAATAAAATAATGATTTTGTCTGTACATTGCTTAGAACTGACTCATTTCAAGTTTTCTTTACGTTTCATACATTGGAGAAACCGAATCCACCCTTAGAAAAATTTCTGTCGGTTTGTCTGTTTGTCCGCAAAACTTTGTCACAAGTAAACTCAGCCACCATCAGACATATATAAAGCTGAAACTTTTACAGTAGATTTGTGTAGGTCTAACTTAAAATATAGGCTATGAATTGATTGGAAATTCAATGTAGAAGTGAAGTTATAGACGTTTAAAGCAAAAACGTTTGTCACAAGTAAACTCAGCCACCATAAGATATGGCGAGTTGAAACTTTGACACTGGATTTGTGTATGCCTAACTTAAAATACGGGCTCTAAATAGATTCATAATTCAGTACAGAAACGAAGTTATAGGGCTTTAAGCGTATTTTCCTAACTTCACAGACAAGTTTGTTTTGAAAATACACAGGTGTGGCAAGTAGGTATTGTTAGTTGATTTTAATTTCATTGGAGCATATGAATATATTGCGTATTTGACATCTTTGAAAAGGTGTTTCCCAGAGTTGAGGATGTACTATCTATTACGAATAAATAGTTTTGTAAACGAGCAATTCTCAACTCTTAATATGAACAGGCAGGAAAAATCAACAAACAAGTTCTTACGCTATATCATACCGAGGAAAGAACTTACAAGTCAGTAAAGAGATTGGATTAGTGATGAAGAAGCAGTTCATTATCTAGTGAACTCGTTTGCTAGTGAACTAATATGACGCTTCAATATGACAAACTAATAATGACCTAATATGACGCTTCAATATGACAAACTAATAATGACCTAATATGACGCTTCAACATGACAAACTAATAATGACCTAATATACTAAAATGAACGCTTCAAAAAAACAATGTATCAAAACATATATAAATAAGACCTAATATGACGCTTCAATATGACAAACTAATAATGACCTAATATGACGCTTCAATATGAAAACTAATAATGACCTAATATGACTCTTCAACATGACAAACTAATAATGACCTAATATGACGCTTCAATATGAAAACTAATAATGACCTAATATGACTCTTCAACATGACAAACTAATAATGACCTAATATGACGCTTCAATATGACAAACTAATAATGACCTAATAAGTCCCAGAAGTCGTTTTATGAAGTTTTTTCGATGATGTCTGTGTGAGTGTGGGTGGGTGGGTGTGTGGGTGAGTGTGTTAGCTTTGCTTGTTACCACGCTACGGTCCAGAATCTTTGATGGATCAAGTTGATATTTTACACAAAATTGGGCCTCATAGGAAAGAAGATCCCTATTGCTTTGTATATATGTCAAGTAAACGATGTAAGAAATCCACTGGCTACTTGAACAAAAGCCACGTTCTCTTGTAGGAGAATATTTCGTATCAAGAAATGTTCACTTTGGTTTTTCAAAAATGTTATTACTGATGTAGTTATACTAATGAAATTATTTGCATCAGCTGTGTGATGTACAAAAATATGACGACGAAAAATATCATAATATAGCTTATATATTGATATGTCCTTCAATCACTATCAGTACTACCTCAGGAATGAAAGACTAATAATCATATCCCATTTAGATGTTTACGTTATGCTTAAATGAGACGTTATGTGTTATATACTCAAGAAATTTGATATTAAGTTACTTATAATAAAGTTGAGTGTAGGCCACTCCAGATTTTTTTTTTTTTTTTTTTGTTCTGAGAGGGTTATTTGGATTGGGGGGGGGGGGGGGTTAGTAATGTGTTATTTTAAAAGTTTGAAAAGTAAAACTAACCCCGTGAAGATGAAAGTAAGAGGCCCTATGGACTTGGGCATCATACCAAGAGCGATCTCATAGCCGGCATCTCGGATGGCCTGTCTAGCCATGGAGGAGTTCCTATAGTTGTGAGCCGGCCCAACATGCTGAAAAAGAAAACAAACTTGTTATTTGATTGTAAAGGGGTTATTTTTGATGGTGGTGGATCAACCCTCCCTTCTCACAATGGGGGTGTGGGAGGAGTAAGGAATGAGGGAGGGGTGGTCAGCTTTCAGGGGGTAGGGGGTAACTTGGGGGGGGGGGGGGGGGTCGATTTGGATGGTTTTAGTCTTTGTCTCAAGGGAATATTCCCAGTACCTTGAGGGGTTTAACGTAAGTTGTGTTCGTTCTGTATGTTTATTTACGAGTATATGTCCTGTGTCCTTTAGTTTAAGCTACCGATAAGGGAATATCGAGTACCTTGTCGGACATTATATTAGTTTTTAGTCTTCTAGTATTGAGTGTTTCTTAGTTATAAGTTAGTTTAGTTTCCACCTCGAAGGAATATTTTAGTACCTTGAGGCGTAGTGATAAGTTGTGTTGGTCTTGATTGTGTATTTATATGTCTTCGTTATATGTGTTCTTTAGTTAAAGTGCAACTGGTAAGGGAATTTTGAGTACCTTATCGGTAATTATCTCCGCATGTTACCTGGGCTTTAGTTTGTCTATTACTCTTGGCCTAGGTATTGTTTTGCGGAGTAACTGTCAGAATTCGTGCTTAGCATTACGTTGCTTGAGGTGCCCTCGGGCACTTCCATGTTCAATGGAGGTGGCTAAAGGGTAACTTGTCAACAAGGCGGCCTGGCTTGACTAAGCGGTTATGGCACAAAATGCCAAGGAACGCGAAGATCAAAATGGGATGGCACTGCGAGGTAGCGACATTTTGAGCGCGTAAAAATAAAATAAAAAAAAATAAGAATAAAAAAAATGAATTTTCAAAACTTAAAAAATGTATGTTTTTATGTTTTTTTATGCAATTGTAAAGAGTTTCTTTGATCAGTGGCATAGAATAGGGGGGGGGGGGGGGAGGTGCCAGGGAAGTGGTATTTTGTGGGTGTGAAAATAGTTAGAAATTAAAAACAATAAAAAGTAAGAAAAAATCTGAAATGTTATACCAAAATGAGTTGTTAATATGTTTTAAAATCTGATTACAACAGTAATATTTGCAAATACTGAATAAATGTATTTTATATTTTTTCAAAACTAGTTTTTTAAAGAGATAGAAAATTTATTATGTTTGTTTGCTTAGCCAGTTAATTTAATTGAACACTTTTATTTTTTATTATTCGAATTGTACGTTTTTGTTGCGAAAAGTTTTTTTTTATGATGACTGTATATGTATATTACTGTAGAGTTATTCACACTTTTTTCGACGCGGAACCCTTTTTGCTTCAGTAACTTTCCCAGGAACCACAAATTCTAATGATTTCATACAATCATAATATACTCGTAAATATTTTCATATGCCTATATAAATAGTACGTATGTTTAAAAACAATTAAAAATGTAATATTACTGCAATGTGTATTTTACGAATAAAAAAAAAATTGTAAACTAAAAGATTTTAATTTTTATACTCGTATTTTCGACAAGTATATAACACATAAAACAGAATTACTAGCAATTTTAAAAAAATAATTTATTTTTTTAATAATTTTCGGCTTTATAGTTGAGAGATTGATTCTCAATCAGCCCCTGAATTAAGTTTACTTTCGTGTTTATTTTTTATGGCTCTATAAAAGGAAAATCCTGTTTTACATAAGTAGGTAGTGAGAGGTGGTAGCAATGTGTGAAGTGCTATTTTGGCAATAGAAGGGAATTCGGGAATCAGATAGCTCCAAAAACTGACTCGTGATTCATTCAAATATGAATAAAATTTTGACCACTTCCACTTACGTGTATAAAGTAGATATAAACATTATTCACAATGTAACCTTCCTGCATATGTGTATTTGTTATGATGTAGTCAGATATAAGCATGGACCAGTAAATTAGTGTTTCTTCTAAATCAAGGTAATATGTTTGTAAGGTTTTTGTTTTTTTCCTCTGAATTTCTTTTAATTTTTGACTCTTTTTTTCATGGTTTTTGTGATTTGCTGTGTTTATTACTGTCTGTTGTGGTTTTTGCTGTTATGAAAATGTGGTTTTTTGGTGTTCTGAATAATTAATAATACGCAATTACGTTTAAACGACAAATGTCTGTTTTTTAAATAATAATAATAATAGCACTAGGTATTTTATGATACTTTTGTGGTTCTCTGGGTACTATAATTGTTGTTTGTGTCGTTTGTTTTCTGTTGGATGGTGTCCGATGATGTATTTATCTTGCTTTACTTATGTCGTTTAATAAATTGTTTTTTAGCCTTGAAAATGCTAAAGAAGTTTTGGCGAAACGTCGGCTGATGATCAGGAGTTGTATGTTTTATGACCAAAATCCTCAATAACCCCTTATGTGAATTATTCACAAGGTTTCATTTAGTTTAATTTAATGTAGATATACACATTATTCGGTTTCATGGATTCACAAGAAACACATAATAAATTCATAACTACTAAAAAAAAGAATTTTTAGAAATGTTTTTTTCTAAATTTTTTTCGTGGAACCTCAGACAGTCCTTTAAGGAACCCCTGGAAATCCGCGGAACTCACTTTCGTAACCTCTGGATTACTGTAATAAGTTGAAATTCTGGAACTAATAACAGCAGTCTAAAATTAGATCCTTGATTGTAATTCCATGAAAATAAATATTTTCAGGATGGTCTGGATTTTTGAAGGTTCACGGATTCACGGATTATCAAGTGTAGCCAGAGGGAGGGGGGGGGGGCTTAAGACTGCACCGGGGTAGCAAAAATAGTTACCACATCACTGTTTTTTTTTTTTTTTTTTTTTTTAAATATATATATAAACATTTGATACTGTTACCATGAATGGTGTGTGATGACCCAATGCTAGTAGTCGAAGTCCCAGACCATGAAGTATATTGACCATGCCTGCAACACCGGCGTACTTTCCAAAGGCCACCAGTCTTTGCCCTCGCTCATCTACCAGACGTTCGTAGTCTAACAGCCGGATGTTCTGAAATACGAGTAAAAAAAAATTATCAAAAAAATTATCAAAATTTAAATCAAAAGTGTCCTTTCTATTGCTTTACAAGGAATTTTTTTTTTAAAAAAAAATTATCCATTATTGCACCTAATCAATGGAGCCCCCAAGAATCACGCAAGAGAAGCCCACAATGTAACTTTAACCCGTAAAATGTTAGAGAAAAGTACAATAATACTACAGTAGAATAGTGATGCTAACTAATTAAGTATACTTGAAGCCCTCTATATAAGAGGATCTGCATCTAGTGTTTCAGTTGGGTTTTTGACTCTGATGAAGACCACTTGTTCCGGTTGAAAGATCTTAGTCTTGTTTTCCCATTTTCATATTGTGGTTTGATCATTGATTGTTATTTCACGTGTTTATGTAAAATCTTTATATATATATATATATATATAATCAAACCACAATATTTCAGCTGGGTTATTTATTCTCGTTTTTCTTAACAGACCTGGGGATTCATCTGACAGGGATTAGCCTAAACAATGGGAGGTGGAATATTCTCTCGAGGAATCAGCATCGAAGGGCTAACTTTATCAGCCTTCCACAAAAAAAAAAAAAATAAATAAAAAATATATTACCTTTTCTAGAATGGCATCCAAGAGAGGCATGTTTGATTCCTGCGCTTTGATAGTATGCGAGAACATACAGTAGGTTTTGTTGGGCATTAGTAAATCGACTGGAACTTGTTTCACACCCAAAATAACGGAAGCTTCGGATATATCTTCTTGTATAACTGCTCCTGCGTTCAGATAAGCCTGTAGACAAAAAGAAAAACAATAATAAACTCATTTGTGTGGTATTTACCTTATTCTGAGATAAAATGGATAAACAAACAAAAAGTCTCCACACAAATTAAGTTTATTCAATAACAAACGCGTTTCGAACACTTTGTGTTCATCATCAGAAAGACACCAAGGTTGTGGTGCTGAAGGGTTGGTGTCTTCCTGATGATGAACACAAACTGTTCGAAACGCGTTGTTGTTTATTGAATAAAACGTCATTTGTGTGGTGACATTTGTTTGTTTATTCATTTTACCTCAGAAAAACAATAATAGTAGAAAAAACAATAATAGTTGGTTTTGAGGTCAGGTACATGAACGTTGTTAGGCTCTACCTTTAAGGTCAGGTAATATCAAGGTTGTTACCTGGGTGGGGAACTTTTACAGGTGCCACTTGTCAGGTACCGTCTCTCTCCTAGTCCTTACCCATACAATATAATAAGTAATAGATATGATTTCGTGGACTTGAGGTCAGGTAATGTAAAGGTTTTTTCGTGAATATCGAGTCCTTATTAACCCTTTACAGGTGTCACTTTTCAGGTACCGTCTCTCTACTAGATCTTACCCGTTCGCTTCAATAAACTGAGAGATATGATTTGCTAGCATTGAATTCAGGTACTATGAAGGTCGTTATCTGATTATAGGCTGCTCGTTAGTCTTTTGGTGATGTCACTTTTCAGGTACCGTCTCTCCTAGACCTTACCCATACAATAACTAAGACATATGTTTTGCTGGCTTTGAGATGAGGTAATATGAAGGTTGTTACCTGAGTGGGGTAGGCTCTCCCTTTGAGGTCATGTAATATGAAGGTTGTTACCTGAATATTGACTGGTCATTAATCTTTCGGAGGTGTCACTTTTCAGGTACCGTCTCTCTCCTAGACCTTATCCATACAATACAATAAATAAGAGATATGATTTGCTGGCTTTGAGGTCAGGTAATATGAAGGTTGTTACCTGAATATTGACTGGTCATTAATCTTTCGGAGGTGTCACTTTTCAGGTACCGTCTCTCTCCTAGACCTTACCCATACAATACAATAACTAAGACATATGAGTTCCTGGCTTTGAGGTCAGGTATTACGAAGGTTGTTACCTGAATATTGACTGCTTATTAATCTTTTGGAGGTGTCACTTGTCAGGTACCGTCGTTCTCCTAGACCTTACCCATACAATACAATAACTAAGACATATGAGTTCCTGGCTTTGAGGTCAGGTAATACGAAGGTTGTTACCTGAATATTGACTGCTTATTAATCTTTTGGAGGTGTCACTTTTCAGGTACCGTCTCTCTCCTAGACCTTACTCATACAATACAATAAATAAGAGATATGATTTGCTGGCTTTGAGGTCATGTAATATGAAGGTTGTTACCTGAATATTGACTGGTCATTAATCTTTCGGAGGTGTCACTTTTCAGGTACCGTCTCTCTACTAGACCTTACCCATACAATACAATAAATAAGACATATGATTTGCTAACTTTGAGGTCATGTAATATGTAGGTTGTTACCTGAATATTGACTGCTCATTAATCTTCGGAGGTGTCACTTTTCAGGTACCATCACTCTCCTAGACCTTACCCATACAATACAATAACTAAGACATATGATTTGCTGCCTTGAGGTCAGGTAATATGAAGGTTGTTACCTGAATATCGACTGCTCATTAATCTTTCGGAGGTGTCACTTTTCAGGTACCGTCTCTCTCCTAGACCTTACCCATACAATACAATAACTAAGACATATGATTTGCTGACTTTGAGGTCAGGTAATATGCAGGTTGTTACCTGAGTGGGGTAGGCTCTCCGATTGGAAGGCTGCACTATAACCCTGACTCCAGCTCTCGTGAGGCGAGCCACATTGGAAGGCGCTAGTGCTGCTCGACGCTCCCATACTGATTGATCTTCCCTTCTTAATGCTACTACCTTTCCTTTCTAAAACAAAAAAAAAACAATATCAACCTTTCATGATATTTCGAACATCAACAATCATCGGAGACAATCGCAAGAATTAGTATAAACCTTAGATATTACTAAACACCAAGACTTACTTTCAAATATATACGCTGCCATTACTTTCTGGGAATTTCGTTTATTTTCCTCTGGAATCATTTTATTTGTTTATTATATATATAATAAATATATATATATATATATATATATATATATATATATCATTAAAATTAACTGCAGTATATTGCTATAAATAGATTAAAAGGATAGTACAGGTTAATATAATGAGAAGGTCAAAGGTCAATAATGAACAAGAAACAAGCGGTTAGAATAAAGCAGTTTATTCTAACCACTTGTTCTTGCTCATTATTGACCTTTGACCTTCTCTTTATATTAACCTGTACTATCCTTTTAATCTATTTATAGCAATGACCAAGCATGAGTCATCGATTTTAATTTAACATGTCACTTGTCACAGGTTAGTTCGTAGGATCGAACCTCTCAGTCTTAAGATCGTGAATACCGAGACTGCGGTTAATTTTAATGATACTTGTTTAAAAGAGGATCTGCTGCCTATTTATACCAATATATATATATATATAGATTTCACATAAACACGTGTAAAAACAATCAATGATCAAACCACAATATCAAATGCAAAAACAAGACCATGATCTTTCAACCGTAACAAGCGGTCTTCGTCAGAGTCAAAAACCGAACTGACCCGTCAACTTCGTCAGAGTCAAAAAAAACAAGTTCAGTTGGATTTTTGACTTTATATATATATATATATATATATATATATATATATAAGTCTCCAAACGTCTTTGAACCAGTGCGCTTGGTTTGCCTCTCTTATCTCTCCTGAAGACGGTTCAAACCGAAAATTAGAGACTGTAAGAGTTTTATTTTGATTTCTCTATGTTTCTATTTCTATATTGAACTATATTTGTCCGTTTTGGGTCGTATTTCCAACGAAAAAGTATATATATATATCACTTAATAAACCGGAATACCATCCAAACTGGACACAATATGAGTTCAAAATTCAAGAAAAGTAACACACAGTCTACAACGTGCTTGGTCTCCCTTTCTCTTTTCTCCTGAAGATGGATTACCCAAAAATTGTATTCAGTAAGTGTGTTTCCTTACTCTGTGTGTTACTATTCTTGAATTTTGAACTCTTATATATATATATATATATATATATATATATATATATAATATATATATCAAGTTCACACAGGAAAGAGAAAAAAAATAAAAACACACACAAAAAAGTCTCACAACGATATTTCGACATTCGTCGTCATCGGGCAGAAGTAGTCCCTTTGAGTAGCCGAAGCTAACTGTGTGAAGCTAACGTTATATATGTATAAACATTACAAGTAAACAACATGTAGAAACAATACACAACTCACTTAAATATTTCAACCTAGTCGTCATCAGGAGAAGGAGAAGTAAAAAATGATGATTCTGCTGGGTTATCAAACGTTTTTGCCGTTTGGCATCCGACCAGAAATGATCATCATCATCTTTTCCTTCTCCTGATGACGATGTCGTCGAATTATTGAAGTGAGTTGTTTGTTGTTCTAAGTGTTTTTTTCTTGCAATCGCTTGATATGTTCATCTAACAGACTATATCATATATGTATAGGAACTTTGTTTGTTCCTAAATTATTCATTTTTAACCTCTAATGTGGTAGTTCATTACATATTTGTTGCATTTATTTATAATACATTTGCGCTACTGTCATCAGCGAGCACGCAAGCCTCTGGGCTACTTTTGCTCCATGCCTTTATTTTATTACCAGTGTTAATATTTCGGAAATTTTAAATTATTTTTTTTTTGTTACATTTATATATAGTACATTTTCACTACTGTCATCGGCGAGCACGCAAGCGACTGGCTACCCTGGGATCAATGCCTGTACTTTATTACCATTGTTTAAATTATTCAAATTTTAAATTCAAAAAATTTTTTTTACATTTATTCTTAATATATTTGTACTGCTGTAATCGGTGTGCACGCAAGCCACTGGGCTATCCCGGATCCATGCCTTTAGTTTATTACCAGTGTCTATAGTACGCAAATATTAAATAAAAAACAAATTTTGCTACATTTATATATAATACGCTAATTTACTGTCATACGCGAGCACACAAGACAATTGCTACCCTGGCTCCAATTTTTGCAATATGGTGATAATTTCCTTTTATTTAACATTATTCAGGTAATAAATAATATATATTTAATTTCAGGTCTCTATCTCCACGGGAAATGGGTCAACAAACAAACAAACAAACTCACTAACTTTATACATGGAGGCAAACCATACTAAATTGACACTTTATTCGTAATTTAATGGACATGAATGAGCTTTTAAATTAGCTAATAATTTTTAAATAATGAATGCAAATTTAATTGGTACTAAGTAATTAATAATTAGTAATTATTAGTAATTAAATGCACAATTGAATGAGGTTTTAATATGCTAGTCAATTTGAATTGTTAATCAATTGGCATGACTAATTCATAATTACTAACTATTAGTAATGAAATGCACAATCGAATAAGGTTTGAAATATACTGATCATTTTTAATTAATTAATCTCAATTTAATTGATATGACCTTTCATAATTACTAATAATGAGTTACAATTTATAATAATTACTAATTACTAATAATTATTTTACTAATAATTACTCATTATGCTAATTAGTAATCATGCAAATAGATGCGTCTCCAAACTCGCTTAGCAATTGTTTGCCATCTCTATCTCATTTCTCCTGATGACGGTTAAACCGAAAACAAGAGACTGTAAGTGTGTGTTATCTGTTTACTTACAGTTTACCCTGAAACGATAATTTTACTTATCAGATACACAAACGAATCGGCTTTTAAATATATTTATCGATAATTATATCTCGATAATCGTTATCTGGATATCGATAATTCTATGAATCGATAATTCTATCTCGTTGCTCTACTTTTTCAGTTGTCAAACAAATTTAGTGTTAAATATTTTAAATAAAAGATTCTAAAACCTACTACAATTACGTTGCAGTGTTAGAATAAACTAAATTTAGTTTGTGGTGAGTTACCTTAATTTATAGTGCGATATCTGGGGATGTACATTGACAAACTTTCTGACATGGAATCCACATACAATACTGAAACGAAAAGACTTAATGAGATGATATAAGATGCTATCTAGACTTCTCGACAAAAGATCAAACTTGACTTTACACAACAAAAGACTAATATATATATACTACAATACTTAAACCGATTTGGACTTACGGACTCAAAATCTGGGGATCAGCCAAGCGCACAAATATCCAAAGAATACAAATAGCCCAATCCATAATCCTTCGAAAAATTGTAGGAGCTCCCTTTTATGTTTCTAATTATACAATCCATAACGATTTCAAAATCCCTTTTATCCACCAGGAATCCGATCACGATATCGCAAATTTCATGAATCTTTACCTTCCAAGCTAAATCCTTTAATTCAGCAATTATCAGCCCGCCAAATTCCTTCCAACCCTACCAGAAGACTAAAACGATGTTGGCCCCGAGATTTACACAGCAACACTAACTGATTTCCAGTGATCAAAATAATGTATATGGAGTACCACTAATGGGTGGTTTCTCCACTCTTTTGTTTCATCTTGTTATTTATTACTTATCAATATTACTTGTTACCTATTGGGTAGTTTTAATATATATATATATATATAAAAAAAAAAACCTTATTCCATTGTGGTGGATGCATATTGTATTGTTAATTCTCAGAATTTAAACCTTTTTGGTACAGTAACAATTGATTGATAAAAGAAAACGACATAGAACATGATAATTAATTCAAAGATATATGTTCTTTCGATCTATTAAGTTAGTGTTGCAATCGATAATCAGTGTTGCATTTGATAACGTTGTTTCTTATTTAATAACATCAGTGTTGCACTTTGTAATCAAATAGATAGACAAACTCTATAACTAGATATAAGAAAAGAAAAAGGGATATTAGCTACAAAGTGAAAGATACAGAAGGAAAAATAAAAGAACAAATTAAAAGAAATAGAAAATTACGTTTAAAGCACTAAAGTAAAGGAAAGGAAATAGAAAATTACGTTTAAAGCACTAAACTAAAGGAAAGAAAATAGAAAATTACGTTTAAAGCACTAAAGTAAAGGAAAGGAAATAGAAAATTACGTTTAAAGCACTAAACTAAAGGAAAGGAAATAGAAAATTACGTTTAAAGCACTAAACTAAAGGAAAGGAAATAGAAAATTACGTTTAAAGCACTAAACTAAAGGAAAGAAAATAGAAAATTACGTTTAAAGCACTAAATTAAAGGAAAAGAAGAAGACAGTTACGTTTAAAGCACTAATCTAAAGGAAAAAAAAATATAAAAATACGTTTAAAGCACTAATCTAAAGGAAAGAAAATAGAAAATTACGTTTAAAGCACTAAACTAAAGGAAAGAAAATAGAAAATTTCGTTTAAAGCACTAATCTAAAGGAAAGAAAATAGAAAATTACGTTTAAAGCACTAAACTAAAGGAAAGGAAATAGAAAATTACGTTTAAAGCACTAAACTAAAGGAAAGAAAATAGAAAATTACGTTTAAAGCACTAAATTAAAGGAAAAGAAAAAGACAGTTACGTTTAAAGAACTAATCTAAAGGAAAAAAAAATATAAAAATACGTTTAAAGCACTAAACTAAAGGAAAGAAAATAGAAAATTACGTTTAAAGCACTAAACTAAAGGAAAGAAAATAGAAAATTTCGTTTAAAGCACTAATCTAAAGGAAAGAAAATGGAAAATTACGTTTAAAGCACTAAACTAAAGGAAAGAAAATAGAAAATTACGTTTAAAGCACTAAACTAAAGGAAAGAAAATAGAAAATTTCGTTTAAAGCACTAAAAAGGAAAAGAAAAAATTGAAAATTTAAAAAAAAAAACGTTTAAAGCACTAAACTAAAGGAAAGGAAATAGAAAATTACGTTTAAAGCACTAAACTAAAGGAAAGAAAATAGAAAATTTCGCTTAATGCCTAAACTAAAGGAAAGGAAATAGAAAATTACGTTTAAAGCACTAAACTAAAGGAAAGAAAATAGAAAATTACGTTTAAAGCACTAAACTAAAGGAAAGAAAATAGAAAATTACGTTTAAAGCACTAAATTAAAGGAAAAGAAAAAGACAGTTACGTTTAAAGCACTAATCTAAAGGAAAAAAAAATATAAAAATACGTTTAAAGCACTAAACTAAAGGAAAGAAAATAGAAAATTACGTTTAAAGCACTAAACTAAAGGAAAGAAAATAGAAAATTTCGTTTAAAGCACTAATCTAAAGGAAAGAAAATAGAAAATTACGTTTAAAGCACTAAACTAAAGGAAAGGAAATAGAAAATTACGTTTAAAGCACTAAACTAAAGGAAAGAAAATAGAAAATTACGTTTAAAGCACTAAATTAAAGGAAAAGAAAAAGACAGTTACGTTTAAAGCACTAATCTAAAGGAAAAAAAATATAAAAATACGTTTAAAGCACTAAACTAAAGGAAAGAAAATAGAAAATTACGTTTAAAGCACTAAACTAAAGGAAAGAAAATAGAAAATTTCGTTTAAAGCACTAATCTAAAGGAAAGAAAATAGAAAATTACGTTTAAAGCACTAAACTAAAGGAAAGGAAATAGAAAATTACGTTTAAAGCACTAAACTAAAGGAAAGAGAATAGAAAATTTCGTTTAAAGCACTAAAGGAAAGAAAATGGAAAATTACGTTTAAAGCACTAAACTAAAGGAAAGAAAATAGAAAATTACGTTTAAAGCACTAAACTAAAGGAAAGAAAATAGAAAATTACGTTTAAAGCACTAATCTAAAGGAAAGAAAATAGAAAATTACGTTTAAAGCACTAAACTAAAGGAAAGGAAATAGAAAATTACGTTTAAAGCACTAAACTAAAGGAAAGGAAAAAGAACATACGTTTAAAGCACTAAACTAAAGGAAAGGAAATAGAAAATTACGTTTAAAGCACTTAATTAAGGAAAGAAAATAGAAAATTACGTTTAAAGCACTAAACTAAAGGAAAGGAAATAGAAAATTACGTTTAAAGCACTTAATTAAGGAAAGAAAAGGCTGAAAAGAAAAGTACAAGATATTAAGTGAAAAGTAAGAAGAATTAAAATCTATGTGTAGATTAAGAAAAAACACTAGCTAAAAAACACTAGCTAAAAAAGACTAGCTAAAAAAGACTAGATCGAAAAATGCCAAGAAGTGAAGAAAATGAATCTGGCAGAGAAAACAGTTTCACTTATAAACAAAAAAAAGTTGTAATTTTAAAAGACAACTAGAAAAACAAAAAGTTATGTTGAAAGAGAAAAAAAGTTTGAAATGTCAAAGGTAATATGAAACAACAAAACAGGAAATAAATAAAATGAATCTAAATAAGTAAAAACATACAGAAAAAAGAATAAAAAGAACACTTACAGAATTCAATATTTCGAACTGTTGTTCGTCATCAGGAGAGTAGACTAGAAGAGAGGACGAAGTGAGAGAGATCTCCCCATGTCGAAGAACGGAGCGCGAATTTCCTTCGACGTGGGGAGATCGCTCTCACTTCGTCCTCTCTCTTCTAGTCTACTCCTGATGACGAACAACAGTTCGAAATATTGAATTCTGTAAGTATTCTTTTTATTCTTTTTTCTGTGTCGTGCTTTGTGTAATTTAAAGTTTTATAGTCCTTGTGGACCATTTTTTATATTTAGTAAATAAAAACATATTCAGACGTCAAAGAGAAGAATAAAAAAGAAAAATGGAATAAAGAAGGAAAATATCACACTCAAAAAAGAAACATAATTAGAAATCAATTAATTAATTTATTACTAATTAATTAATTAGTAATATTGTTAAAAATGAAATGTAGCTCAAAATTCAAAAATAGAAAAAAAGAAAAACAAAATGATTCTAAAAAAAGATTAAAGATCAAGTGTAAAAAAACAAAGTAAAGAAAGTAAAAGTGAAAAAGAAGAAAGTTTATTTGTTTTAAAAAGAGATTAAATATTCAAGTATAAAAAAAAACAAAACAAAATTAAAGAAAGTGAAAGTGAAAAAGGAGAAAGTTTTGTTTAAACTGTCATAATTAATAATGACCCAAAAGGGTCAATGAGTGTGCAGGTTTTATTAAAGACCTTCAAGTTAAAAATAAGTTTTGAAGATTCTTTCAATAAATTGGAATGACTCGAATAAATATTCAAATCAATTGCAACAACATACTTCAGCCTTTAAATGAGGTCACTTATCAAAAAGTAGGAAATTACTGCAATTATCTTATCAATTTGATTAAAGCCAGGTTTTTTATTTCTCTTTTTCAAATATCATCAAGGTTAAATTAGGTTTTTTTTTTAAACCAGTTGTTTTCCCACCTGTAGCTATTATCAGTAATTAGTGCCGGTGTCGTATGTCATCTGCATATCATTGTAACCTACAGAAACTTACATCTAAATTAGCATGTCATGTGAATTAAAAATCAAATGTCCCCCCCCCCCCCCTGGCCGTTGATAATCCAATAATCTTCAAAATTCCAGAAAGGCTTACAAAATATTTATTTTCATGGAATTACAATCAAGGATCTATAATTTTAGACTGCTGTTAATAGTCCCAGACTTTTTTCTTATTACATTTACTCGTATAGATACCATGTTTTTCCGAAAAGAAGACATCCCCCGAAAATAAGTCCTAGCGTGATTTTCGGGACGTTTTGGACTATAAACCCTCCACTGAAAATAGGCCCTAGTTAAGATAATGTGAAAAATATAATTCGTTAAAAGATTGCTGTTGAATGTAGTAGGTATCTCTAGCTGTCGTAATTATTTCACAGAATTCTTTGGAACAAAACATTCCAAGAAATTCCTTGTTTACCTCTAAAGTTCGTTTCAAGGAGGCTACTTAGTCAAGAAGTATTAATTTAACCACAGCTATATTGCAAGACATGAGAGATTCAGACCAATGATTCTACAGGAAATAGATTTGGAGGAAAATCAGAACAGAATTCAAAATTTTGATAATTTATGACGACGTTCCAAAAGGATGACATGACTGTAATCGAATAAATTTAAATTTCTGTATCAAAATAAATATTAAACAAAAATATGTAAATCTACTTAATGTACTTGAAACCCTCCCCCGAGAATAAGCTCTAGCACGGATTTTGACCTAAAAATAAAGTAATACAGTGTCTCATTTTCGGAAAAAGACGGTATACAGTCATCATTAAAGAAAACTGATTTTTCAAAGCAAAAATGTATAATTCAAATCATAAAAAAAAATTGTTAAATTATATTAATTAACAACGCAAACAAATAAAATGAACTTTCAAGCCTTTAGAAAAACTAGTTTTGAAAAATTTAAAATAAATTTATTTTTAATTTGCCTGTTTAAAAGCAGTATTACACATATAAAACATAAAAAATATTACGAACATAAAAACAAATTTTAGTATAAATATTTAGAGCTTTTTTTATTTTATTTTTTTTTTAATTTTTATTTGTTTTTAATACAAATAAAAATCGCC